>APFE030738050.1:124615-197115 GCA_000404065.3 Pinus taeda | reverse complement strand
TAACCGAAAAACTTGTCAACATAACTCAGAATTTTGATGGAAAAACCCCGAAGGGAAAACTAGTGCAAAAGGGAGATTTTGTTATTCTTAGAGCTCTCATATTTTTTGTTACAACAAAGAAATTGAATAGAGTAAACAACAAATTATCTCAACCAATTTGCAACCCATTTTTCTCAAAATTCATGCCACAAAAGTGCCTTGAATTTCAGGCCAAATTATGCCCAGAATCCCGTACAATAGCATGATATGCTACAACAATAAGTGAAATATCTCCTCTTACAATTTCATGCCCAAAATGCAGCACAAATTTGCCTAAAAAAACGTTTCAAGCCCACTTAGAAATTTGACTCAATTTTTATGGGTAAACAACAGACTAAATTGACAGTACAACCTGCAATAAATTCATTATATAGTGTTGTAATTTTTTCTCTGCGCAATACCTCTTCCTTGATTTGCGTGCCACATTTCTTTCTTGGAAAATAATGCTCTATTTCCTATGAAAGCTTGCCTCTTTTTGTCTTCACCTTCTCAATTCGACTTGTCGTCTTTGCCTCTTGTGTTTCTCACACCAAATGAAGAATGAAATCTCTTTGGGGTTCATGCCACCTAAAAATCCAAATGGGTGTGTTTCTTGACCTTCAAGCTAGCCTCCAAGATTGAAGGCCAAGATTTGATCTTAGCCTCCCATGATCTGATGTGTATGTTTTAATCTTTCATTGGCTTCACTTAAAGTGCACTTTATCTTATAACTTTATATCTCATAAAGTTAATTTATTTGCCAAGTCAGTTTAGGATATTCTCCTGCATGCTAGCCCTAAGCCAATGTGGAAGACACTTATCCTAGCTAACTTTAACACTCCCTCTTAGAGAGGAAAGTGCTCTTCACTGCTCCCTTCTTGTCCCTGAAAAACACAAATTTTCCCTTCATAAGGGACTATGTCAGCATGCCCACAACTTGCTCATAAATCGAAATGTATCTCATCATCACTGCTCCTCTTTGGACATGATCTCAGATGAAATGGTATTTGATGTCAATATATTTGGACTGATCATGAAATACTAGATTATCTGAGAGTTTGATGCAACTCTGATTATCATAATAAATCGTGGTGGCCTCCAACTAGTGACAAAACAAACCCACCAATAGCCTGTGAAGCAAAATGGCTTCACAACTCGCTTAACTGGCTGCCATGTATTCCACCTCTGTAGAACTCAGTGCCACAAACATTCGTTTTTGACTGAGCCAAGACACAATTGCCGAGCCCAAACTGAAACAACACCCAGAAGTGCTCTTTCGGTCCATTGCACTACCTACGCAATCAAATTCTGTGTAGCTAACTAGGTGGACTCCATCCCTTGGGACATAGTCTAGTCCATAGTCCACTATTTATTGCAAGTATCTCAAGTTACACATGCTTTGCTGCAATACAATGCACTCTCCTACGGTCCATTTGATATTGACCGAGAGTGTTAACAACAAAACACAAGTCTGGCTTGGTGTTGACCAGATACATTAATAACCTGATGAGTTGACTATATAAAGTGGTGTCCACCGACTCTTCCTTAGAGGTGCTAAGCCTCCAGAAGTTGGTGATCATTAGTGTAGCCATAGGCTTGCAACCTTCCATCCTAAATATCCTTAGAATATCAGTTGCATACTTTCCCTATCTTAAAAATATATGCCCATCATCCTACCACACCTCCATCCCTAGAAAATAGTGCATTAGTCCAAGGTCCTTTGTCTCGTACTTTGAAGCAAGAGCTTGCTTGCAAGAAGCTATTAGTTTCTCCTCCCCTGTCATGAACAAGTCATGTATATACAATACAAGAATGTGGGGCTCTCCAATACCAATGTAATACATGTTTGGATATGCCTCACTCTTCTCAAAACCAATCTGCTACGAGTAAGTATCTATCAGTGAATTCGAGTCTCGTGGAGCTTGCTTCAGTCCATACAGAGCCATCTTCAATCAACACACATGAGACTCTCTCCCATGAATCTCAAAGCCCTCTGGCTTCTCAATGTACACCTTCTCCTATAGAATTCCATTTAGAAATGTGGCCTTCACATCTATATGGTGGATCTTCCACCCCATCTGTGCTGCAATGGAGATCACTGCTATGATCAAAGTATTGAGAAATCTAGGAAATTAGCATTAGGTGATTTCTCTTCAATTACTAACTGTTTGTGAATTCTTTTTAATTTCTTTAAATTAGAATCTTCTTCTTCTTAGATTATTAGTGTTCTTCTTCATCAAACAATAATCAATGCATGAACATAAATAGACAAGAGACACAGAATGTAGGCTATCAGTCAGGGCCAAAACTTCTCACTCTTTGAGAGGAAAATCCACACAAATTCTTCTTATAGAGATTCCAATTAATGAATACGAAGACCAAGACCGTTGACCTATAAGACACTCCAAGACCAAGACACTAGTTCTCTGCTCCTTTCTCCTTCTTTACTCCTCTTCCTCTTTGACCTTCTTAACACTGAGATCATCTCCTCAACAAGTTGTAGATGCACTAGAGATGGCACCGAGACATGTCTATGTAGTGTCACCAAAATGTGATCACTGTAGCAACACCGAAATACTGTGATAGATCCCAAAACAATAGCTTCTTCATAGCACCACATAGTGGTCTTCTTTTGCTATAACCTCAAGACCCTTAACTTATGAAACATAACTTCTGTTGAGCCCTAAAAGGACCCTCAATGCTCCTCCATCAATTATCTAAGTTCCTTCTTTGCAGTCGACTTTGTCTCTTCCTTTTGTTGTGACTATGATCCGAATCTTAGAGAGGTATGAGCCTTAGTTATTGCGATTAGCCTTAAACACAAAATCGTTGTGCCTCCCTTGCCCATCCGAATACCTCAGAGATGTTACTGAATTTTTGACTATACTTCATCACCAAAACTTCAGAGGAATCCAAAATTTTGTTCCATGATAATGCGAAGACCCTTCCCACCTATTTATAATGGTTTGTCCCATATAATAAGCTGACCTATACATCCAAATAGGTGTGTCTCCAAATAGATGAGTCGACATCAATTCTTTTCTCTGTTTTAAGGCCGACTTGAAGAGGAGTATTAATGCTTGTTGTTTGAGGGCGATTTGACACATGCCCAAGAAGGGCTCTTCATACATGACATAGACTCTTTGACTTTGATGAGCAACCCTAAGGCTCTCAATAGGAGCCATCTAAAATAAAATCCTTGCTCATGAAACCCATGAAGCAAGTCTTATAATAATAATTTTATTTCTGTATTCAAGATTCTGTGATCCATAATGAATTAAGCAAAGTCTTTCGGTAAAAATCACATAAGAGAAATTTTCGGCTGACGCATTTTGAACCAACAAGTGTGGTTCATCATTAGGACCAGATGAAGAGGTAGACCATGGAAAAGGCTTAAATAGAGAGCAATGTAGAGACATAATTTCAAGTAACGGCTATATTTGAACAATAATATTTAAATTATGATATTAATATATTAAAATATAAAAACAAATATATTTAGTAAGAACTATATTATAACGGCTAGTTTTTGAAAAAAATATTTAAATAATGATATTATTTCATTAATTTACTAAAAATATTAATAGGTAACGACTATATTAAATGGCCAATTTTTGAAAAATAATATTTAAATTAATTTATTAAAACCAAATATTTACTAGTTTTCGAAAAAATAATATTTAAATAATGATATTAGTTTATTAATTTATTAAAAATATTAATATGTAACGACTAGTTTTTGAAAAATAATATTTAAATTAATTTATTAAACACCAAATATTTATTAGTTTTTGAAATGTTATTATGTGGTTTCTACCAAAAGACTTTGTTTAAATCAAATCTTTGTTGAAAAGGTGCAATTTCAAGAAAATTACCACAAGATTCGTTCACCTAATACAACAATCCTGTACCTAGGTCACATAGTGGTTATTTAGAGACAACCACAATCAATAGACATTGTTTTCCATCAACACCCGGTGAGTAATCATTGCCGAGTAATTCATCACTCTAAATACCATAAAAAAATTGAGTTATGATACCAAAAAAGGGAGATAAATATAGAACAAAATGACACCTTCCTAGACCAATCAACAAACACTCTATTTTTTTTTTGTCGCACAGATGCGAAAGTGAATTTCTCCTTAATGCAGTACAAAGAATTACCTCCACTAAAGGTACCACATCATTAAAGATTCCTAATTTTTGAAAGAAAGAACTCAAAGCATCATGCTCAAATCATCTTAAAACCATTATCCAATAAATAAAATGATGAGTTTAAGGGAAAGAGAAAGATAACCGAGTAAATCTTAGTATGCAATTAACTTTAGTACCATAGACATGGCCCCGCTACTCGCATGTGTCTATAACCTTGGTAGGGATGTGTTTTAACCCAGCGAAATGCCTGTGTCCCACTTACTTGATATAGATTCAGAGTTAGCTTATTTGACTTTTTTTTTAAAATTAGATGAAGGTCACTGTCCTGGCTTGGTAACCAACTGATGGCAGTGCCACTCACAAGAAGTAACATGGATGAACAGGCCGACTCATGATGAGACCTCCTATCTTCCAGCTTTTCGGCTGAAAGCCATTACTCTGGCTTGGTGACCAGCAACAGTGATGTCATGCATGTTAGGTCTTATGATCATGGTAGGTCGGCTCATCACGAGACCTCCTATCCTCCCCCAAATATTTTATAAATTCTGATTGTGATTAACCTTAAAGGTTACTTAATAAGTGGGGAGACAAGTCTACTCCTTAAGAGTACAGGATGACATGAAAAGCTTTTAATGACTAATCATTATTGGCTAGTTCCTCTACCCTAAAGACTTATTAAAAATATCCCAGATAATGATTGAAAGATTCTTTAAGTTAATAATGTTAGTGTTCTCATGAATAGTTTATTACGATCTTTACAAGAGTGGTTCACCATAGGGGACTCTCCAATAGTACCTTCTCAAGGAAACTGAAAATATATATCTCATATGAAAACTTCATTAGAGAAGTTAATCATGGTTACTTTTGAAAAATCATGAGGTATTAGAGTGAATCATACTCAACAAGATTTGTCATAGATGTGTGTGAAAAACTAATGTGGATTAAAAGTAGTTTCAATGGCTATTCTTTGAAAGTCAAAACCCCAATTGCATTGTTGAAATAGCATTATCCATGGCATTTCTTTATTCTTCTACCCTACTCTACCCTAAGAAGCGGAAGACTCCCTTTTAAGTATAGGAGGACTTCTAGTGCAACCGAGTGCGCAACAAAAGGATAATCATATTCATGTTAAATTTAGAAAGTATGCGCGAGAAAATACCAGAACATGAGGTACTCGTTGCATTAAGTGATGTGATGTTACAAATTGTTGAATGATAAGGGAGGGATGAATACTGATAGTCATCTGAAACCAAGATTCTATGGGATCCATATACTCTTATTCATTTGATTCATGGGAAACATCTGGTGCATCATGCAAATCCTCCAATTTTCTTTGTTCATCCTCTAAAGTGTAGGTTGGATCAGGTTGGTGTTCTTCAATCTCTACTTCTGATGGCTTCTCCTCATCAATCATGATCCATAACTTCTTGATCTCCCTAGGAATATCTTCCGGTTCTTCATGATCTTCTTCTTCTAGAGGAGTAGATCGTTTTCTAATTGATGTCAAGATGTGTTCTTTTTGTGAAGTAAAGACCCCAACTTTTTCCAGAATTTGAGATAGTTCTTTGAATAGCATCACACTTCCTGACATTTTCCTGCTAACTGGAAAGTCTTGTTAGCACCTGAATTGAGAGTGGGGGGTTCTTTTATCACCTGAAAATAAAAAGAGAAATTACAGTATAAATAACAAACCAAGATTGTAAACTATGGAAATCACACTTGCGGAAATTAAATAACCTCTATTGTAGAAAAAAGTAACACACTTTGCAGTAAAATAAATTACTCATAAAAACATAAGCACCACACTTTGCAGAAAGAAAAATTACTCATAAAAACTAAATTGCAGTAAAATAAACAAATCAAGCATCACACTTTGCAGTAAAAGAAATCACTCATTTGCAGAAAGGAAAAACTCGCTGGTGAGCTCTCTGGGGAAATCTCGTTAATCTAGAAATTCAATTGCAAAGGAGAGGGAAAATCATGACAAATCAAGAGGCCTTATCCTACAATGCCTCCCCGACAACGACACCAAAATGTCAGGCAATATAAATGCAAGATTTAAGCCAACATTTAATTTGTCAATCCGGGGTCATAAGACTTAGAGGCATAACACAATATATGCCAGAATACGACCTTAGGGATCTATTAAATAAAAACCAAGCTCTTGCAAGAAATTCAAAAGGAGCATCATTAAGGAAAAATAAACAAGGCTCTTCAAAACAAAGTAAACACACTCCGGGAATCTACTTTTGGCTCCTCTTCTTCATTGAGTTGACTCTTGCAGTAAGTCTTCCTCAATTGCCCAGGGGACAAACAAATGTAGGCCCCATTCAAAAGAGAGTGATTCAAGAAATAAGGAATGCAAAACCTCTTAAAAATTACTGCTATGTTGCAAGCATGAAACTAGAAATCACATGGCAACTTCATTCCAACTAATCTAAGGAAATAATCAGATGCTTTAAAAAGAATCAAGATAATAATGCATTGCTTCTCTTAAAGACAATTCAATACTTTAGTTGTAAGAGAAATATGCAATAAGAACCAATATATAATTCGTGTTGTTTACCGTAATCTTATTAAATACTTCCTTATAATATATGCAACATTTAGTTATAATGAAGAATTCTGTGAGCGTTTTGTCAACAAGATTCACAATCTTTCCTTATGCTAATCCTGACATCTACTTGCAAAAGTGCATGAATAAATGTTTTTCTGCAAAAGTGCAGGAATCAGTCTCATATAATATTCAAAGGCAATCATGAATACATGTTAAGTTAAGTTAACCATAATTCTTGCTCAGTAATTATTCCATCATTGCGTTCTGGAAATAGACTTTGTTATGTAGCAATGAGATTAGGGTAAATCTTTGTAATAATAAATAAGAGACGCAGTTAAAACATTCACCATTTACTTTAGTTCAACCTTTAGGAAAATACATCCAAAAGCATTGATATTAAACTTAACTAACGAGAGAAGTAAAATAAAGCTTGTGGAATGAAATTGACAATTAAATGACTAAAAAAGAAAAAAAGCTATGAAATGAAATTGTGAAATTATCTAAGTTCACACTCACACCAAGCAAACTAAAATGCAGCAAAAGAAAGTTAAGAGGTTTGGGGCAACAGACTGGCTGGTGGGCCCAACCACCCGGCTCGTTGCCCTTGTAGCAATTTAAATCACAAACTTTAATACATTTAGAAACAAAACTCATAAGCGATTGCCAAATAAACTCATTTTAGAGTAGAAATCAGAATTCAGAATTTAATGCCAAAGAAATTCATTTCAGAAGTCTTGTTACAAATTCATAAAACAATGTTGTGCTGGTTCTAGTGGTCCCCTCGAGGGATCATCCCACTAGTGCGCATCTCCTCCCTTCCTGCACAACAAGATTGATTCCCTCCTCCTGCAAACAAATATGCTTTACATAATACAATCTACCATATACAAAAACCAGCCCTCACACCCACGTGAATCCTTCCTTTAATAATGTTCTTTCATGATAATTTTGGCTCTATTCCTTAGCAAACAATCATGGGGATTGAATCCCAATTGATATTCATTAAGAGAATATCAATACAACCATTTACCCATTGAAGGAATGAAGATCTGGCACGAATTTCCCAAATCTGGCCATTTTCTACAATTTTGGAAAAATTGGTTTTTTTAACAAAATGCCTCCAAAGAAGTTTGCGTATCTCCTCAACCATTATGAATTTCGAAAAGCTATTTGGAGGAAATATAGTTTGTTATATTTTCAACAATAAATTCTCACAGAATTTTTTGGTTCAGATCCATTGCCTCAACAATCGTGCCCAAAAATGACCTTTTGAAATTTGAGATGCTAAAATTTTGGAAAAACATTCTATTTTTAGAAAACTGCCTCAAAGACCATTATGTAACTTTTAGACCTTATGAATTTTCGAAATCGGATTGAGTCTTTGTCAATTTGCTATACTAGGACCATAACCCATGTTACGGAATTTCTTTATTCACCTTCACCTGCATAGAAATCGAGGAGGAAGTTGGCTTTTTGGAAACTATTACAAATTTGGGGTTGAGGCATTAATTATTGCCTAAACATAAATCCGTATGACTTGGGTGTATCTTAGCTTATGTGGAAGTGTTCAAACACCAATTTGAATAAAAACCTCTTTCATATTTCCCTAGAGATGTGTCAATGTATGAAAGCCCCAAATTAGTGGAGGCATGTTGGTGTAGGCAGAGTTTATGCAAGCACAAATGGTATAGGAAATGCTACTATAGGAATGCTAGCACCTGCCACAAAAGAGCCTGACATTAATGACATTTTCACATTAAATTAACAAAACAAGAAGAGTTCATAGATCAACAATTGTCAACGCTAAATGCCTCTAAATAATAACTTAATTATGCGCAAAATGAATAATAATTATTATAGACACTTAGTACAGGCATAAATTTATTCAGTTAAATCATGAAAATTTGGACAAAATGGAGGCTCAACAGGCATAACTTAGTGTTCTTGATCAACCATGACCACTTCCCAGAAGGGTCACATCCACTAATCCAAGTTTCTCTCTAAACAACAAGAACTTCCCTTTTGGCAAAGGCTTGGTAAGTATGTCAACTATCTGTTCATCAATCGAAATGTGATGGAGTCATATAAGTCCTCTTTGCAACATATCATGAATATATTGATATTTGATCTCAATATGCTTAGATCTGTCATGGAATACGAGATTCTCTAAAAGTTGGTTCCCACTCTAGTTGTCACAATATATCATAATTGTATCCAATACCTGCTCAAATAGCTCTCCAAAGAGTTTCCTCAATCATACTTCCTCACATATAATCATGCTAGCAACAATGTACTCAACCTCAGTCATGCTAAGGGCAACCAAATTCTTCTTTCTACTCATCCAATATATCATGGAAAACACCAGGTTAAAACAACACCTTGATGTGCTATTCCTGTCAACAACATTTCTGACTTAATCAACATTAATGTATCCATGTAGTCCCACGTCTTTGGCACTATATCTCAGTCCCAAATTAATAGATCCATGTAGGTATCTCAACACATGCTTAGAATAAACCCAGTGTGCATGTAGTGGCT
Organism: Pinus taeda; assembly: GCA_000404065.3. Classification (NCBI taxonomy): domain Eukaryota; kingdom Viridiplantae; phylum Streptophyta; class Pinopsida; order Pinales; family Pinaceae; genus Pinus; species Pinus taeda. The sequence continues at coordinate 187,847 of APFE030738050.1, read as the reverse complement.
CCATCATAAATTGACTGAGAGTGTTGACAATGAAACATGTGTCTAATCTATTGTTACCCAAGAACACCAGTTCCCCAATCAAGTGTCAATATTCAGAGGGGTTTTCCAAGTTAGTTCCTACAACTTCACCACATAGCTTCTTAAAATTTATCTCCATCAATATGGTCATGAACTTGAATTCCACCATACCAAATCTCTTGACCAACTTGAAAACATATTTCCCTTGAGAAAGGAAAATCTTTCCAGGTCTCTGCCACACCTATAACACTAGGAAGTAGTGCATCAAACCAAGATCTTTCATCTCAAATTTAGATGCCATCTCCCTCTTATATTGAATAATAAGAGGCTCTCTGTCTATTAAGAATAAATGATCAACATATAATACCAAAATCAGAGGTATACCTTGGATGACCTTGAAGTAGAGATTCAAATCAACATTGATTCTCGTAAATCCAAGCTTCATCATATAGCTACCAATGTGTGCATACCAAGGCCTAGGGGCTTGCTTCAATCCATAAAGTGATTTCTTCATCCTGCATACATGAGTCTTCCTGTCATGCTCCTCAAATCCTTATGGTTTCTCCAAGTATACTTCTTCCTTGAGTATGCCATGTGGAAACATAGTCTTTACATCCATATGATGAAGTGTCCACCCTTGGTTAGCAGCAAGAGAAATGATAGATTAGATTGTAGTATATCAGGCAACAAGTGAAAAAATATCATCATAGTCTTCTTACTCTTCATGGGAAAACCTCTAGCCACAAGTCTTGCTTTGTACTTCTCGATACTTCCATCCACACCATGCTTAATTTTTCATATCCATTTAGAATTCAAAACAAACTTCCCTTTGGATCTCGAAACCACTTCCCACACTTGGTTCTTCATGACGGATTCATATTCATCAGTCATAGCATCCTTCCATACTTATTTTTTCACTCCTTCAAAAGTGTGTGGTTCAACTTCTATAATGTTGCTCATAGCTACAACATATCCTTGATATTGGCATGGATTATTTCTTTCCCCAAAGTTTCCTCTTGCAACAACATGTCTCTTAACATCCTATAAGGTGTCACGAAGCCATAATGGTCTCTTCCTGGCAGGAGGATCACTCGAAGGGGGATCCAAGGGGTCCATGCGTTCCATGGGATCATCAACAAATTAGGCACTAGCTTAGTCATAGGAGGGCCTTCTTGAACACCCATTGCATCGTCATTTCTCTTAAAATTGGTAGGGGGAGGAGTGTCCATTTCTTTCCCAAGAGCAACATCTTCATCAAATGTCATATCCATGTTAAACTATATATTCCTTTGACTAGGTACATATATTCTATAAGATTTAAAATTTCACAATAACCAACAAAATTACCTTTCTTTCCTGAATCTTCCATCTTATGCCTCTTGTACTTCAACACATGAAATTAGACAGGGCAGCCAAAGATCCTCAAGTGTCCAACTTTAGGCTTTACACTTGTGAAAACTTCTTCAAGAGTCTTGTCACCCAAGGTTTGATCAAGATTCCTATTTGAACATAGACAATAGTGTTAGTAGCTTCTCCCCATAGAAACTTTGGAAACTTTTGATCATGCAACATAGCTCTGGCTACTTCCATGATGGTCCTATTCTTCCTTTCAACTACACCATTTTTCTCGGGTTATAAAGAATGATGGTCTCATTCTTGATTCTTGATTTCTTGCAAAAGTCAATGAATTCATTTGAAATGAATTATCCTCCATTGTCTTACCTGAATATTTTTCTTCACTGTTTGATTCTCCCCTGGGGCCTTGAAGTCCCTGAACATGTCAAATGCTTGGTCCTTGTTCTTCAAGAATAAAATCCATGTCTTGCGAGAGAAGTCATCCATAAATATTATATACTAATTAGTCATCAAGAGAGGTAACCGACATGGGTCATGTTGTCAACAGATTTACACACCCAAGAATGTGGGAACCATTCTCAACCCCTCAAGGTGTGTTATTTGTGGCAACACTTAGAGAAAGGTTTGTCACCTATTCCCAATTCTCTCCATTTATGCTCTTTCCTAGCTAACCCAAGGGGGGTGGTCCCTAAGGAAGATTTGTAGGGAAATCTTGTCAAATCTAACATCAATATTGTACATATATCAACTAGATTCAACAAGATAGATCTTGCAAGGAAAATATTTGTGAGTGAACCAGTGCCTTTAAATGTAACTTGCAAGAAATATACACTCAAAATGAAATCACAATAGTTGCAGTAAAAACTATATTTCAAGTTACAGAAGGGAAAGTTGCAAAACAAGTGTTAGTGATTTTTTTAGATACAACTTTGAAACGTGAGCAACGCATACCCCCTACAACTTCTCTAGACAAAACTTGTTACATCTAACATCAAACATTTATTAAAAGTCTCATCCTGCGATTTTTTCTTTAATAATTAATAATTGACACTTAGACTTAACGAAATTCCATGAAACTTTAGAGATGATCTAGTATGGTATAAAAATTGACTCTAGACACTACGAATCACCTAAGACTCTACCATCAAGCCACAATCTAGCTTTGGGGTATATATGGGAGAAAGCTCAACTAATTATTCAATGTTAAGAAACACAAATAATTAGCTAAGGAAAAAAAACTCCCTAAAGTGAATGCACTTGCTAGCAAAGTCCTAATCTACCTAGGTCTATTACATCAATCAATTTCATCATACTAGCATCATTTTTACAATGTCCCCATAGGTTTGTGGAATTTGAAACAACATAATGATGAGAAGAAGAAGAAAGGGGCTTAATAGCCCTAATGAATTCTGGAACTCTAACTGATCTAATGATGTTGGAATGATTTAAGTGTACTTTGATCATGAAATCTTTGAAAAATATTCAAATGCAACTCTAGTGGTCAACATCTAGCTCCATATGGGGACGTGTACTTTCATGAAAGCATGCGAGAATTTGGAATCTGCATCGAAGTCAAACAAAGAATATTAGTAGCATCCATTCACATGTATATCCATAAATCATCACTGAAATGGAAACGTTACTAAAAATAAAAATTACTCTAATAACATGAAATAGAAACTAAAATAAGAGCATGAAATAGGAACTATTTTAACAACAGTAATGAAATCTAATCTAAGAGAGTAGGGTTAGAAATATTGTTGGAAACAATGTTTAATATTGAGAGGGGGGGTGAATTAGTATATCTAACTTTAACTTTTTATGCCAATTTATATTTTCTCCTTCAAACATGGCAACCATTCATGTGAGAAATAATTAACAAATAATAACATCAACCATATGAATCAACATAAGCAGACGCATCATGAGCAACAAACACATGACATCGAGGTTTAATGTGGAAACCTTCTAGGAAAAAACAACCAAAGCTTGTTTGTTATTTGATGTAATAATAACACCTACTCTAATACATCAATATTTGTGAGCCACCACTCACAAGAAGCACCAACTCCCTCTGATTGTTTTCTATCACCCACTAGCAGGAAGCACCAACTCCGTTCTTCTGCAAACGCCTTATAAGATTACTAGAAGCACCAACTTCATGAATTTATTGCAAGCACCAACTTGAAGCTCCTTGTATTTATGCTTACAGGAGGCACCAACTCCCAAGATTTCTTCAGACACCCACTAGAGATGGAAGCATTAACTTCTTGTATGGAGGCTCAAACCCACACTTGAAAGGAACTATTTTTCACTGTACTTGGAAGGCACTCTACCTGATTTCAGCTCCATGTTCTCCTCTACCTTTAGCCCTCCGATTTTCTCAACAACCTTCATCATTCAACCCTTTGTTATACTCAACAAAAATCACTCATACAAAGCCTCACATCAATTTGTCCACACTGCAGGATCATACATTCTCACATAGAGCTCTCTTCTCTCAGACCTCTACTTCTACGCAGGAACTCTCAGCCTCTTCTTAGCATCCCAAGCACACTTGGCCTCTTCTCATTAGCGCATACCCACTCAGAGCTCTTCAATCATCTTACTCAACAATGTTACATCCCCCACCATTGCTCAACTGCAATCTTGGGTTTTGTTTCATTGAAACACAGTGATCGAAGTTGTCTCTGTCAGCCATCAATCTTCCTTTCACACTGCGCAAGTGTAATTCTACACATGGAACTCCTACCCAATGTTGTGTTTGATACATAAGCATTGTAGCTATATTAACCAATGAAAATGAGCTTTATTCACTCACCCATGTTGATCTAGATTGTCATTGATGTCAACATGGCAATATTATGGGACACTAAATGATGATGTGAAGCCAAGGAGAAACATATCCATAAAGTAACAGGAGCAAGAAGCCAAGGACAAAAGCCATCGGAAGTCAAGGACAGGAGCTATCAAAGAAGAGCTATCAGAAGTTAAAGGGAGACCTATTAGAGCAAGAGAAGCATATTGAAAGCAAGAGAAGTAGTTTATCAGAGCATATCCCATATGCCCAAAGGTAAGTTCTAAAGGGAAGAACAATGACACTTATTGCATATACCCAAGAGTAAGTGCTAAAGGAAGAAAACAATGAAATCGGAGGAGCTTTGCGGACCCGATAGTTTTGTTACAATACACCTCTATTGAAATATCACATCCACCACATCACGAGTCTTGAAGCCTTGTTATTACACTCAAAACCCTGATTGCAATATAATGGAGTCAAGAAATGAATGACGGAGATCAAACCCAAGTGCTTGCGGAAGAAGAATGGCGGAGGAATAGATCTAGAATGTCAGATCGACAGATCTGTTAGATCGACGTTGATTAGTAACTGTGGGGGTAGGAGAGTATGGATTTTCTTGATCGTGGCTGAAGTCCCGCACTCAATCCCATCCGTTGATCTCATATTCAACTCTTAGATCACATTCAACTATGGGGGTTAACGCTGTTTTAATCTATGTGCCAGTCGAAGTCTCGCAAACCATAAATTGCGATATAATATGTGGACCTGATCAGTGTATGGTAACAACCCTAATGTAATATTGCATCCACTTATTGGAAATTTCATATCGCAAGTTATAAAGGGATGTCAGACTAAAACTGCGATTGCAATAAACCCCCGAACCCCCGACTGGGATAACATTGCGGACCTACTGCACCATTATAGCATGACTTAATAAAATATCGCATACGCAGTAATCGCAAGTTTCAAAGGGATGTCAAATCGTTGATTGCGATAGAGGTGTGGACCCGACGGACTTATTAAAAATGGTTTATTAAATATTGCATTTTCTACGGGGTGATATGTGAATATTGGTGATATTGAATGTTGTGATTGTGGGATTCTCATGAAGTTGTGATTGCAGGATTAAAGCCATGACGTGTGGGGACCTCTATTAATGTGGATTTTCATAAAGTTTCAATTGCGGGAGTCTTATGAAATTACAATTGTGATAAAGTGGTGGACCCAACGGGTTTATCAAAACAGTTTAATATAATATCGCATCCAGTAGGGGCAATCGACCATCGACTATGTTATGGGCATGCCTTGTAAAAGACCTCCGAAAGTTGCGATTGCGATTGAGGTAGTGACGTGGCATGTGGGACCTCCATGTGGGTATAGCCTCTCTTATGTGGTTTCCATGAATAATCAAGTCTATGGATAAAAGAATCTTCGATATATATTTTTAATATACAACTCGACCTCCCTTCAATAGATGTGTCCTTTGGTCGTTGGTGAAACTCATATAAAAACGACTTAAAACGCTTCAGTTCTGAGTATCTATCTCGGGCATAAAAATAGAGAATAAAGAAGTTCACAACTCATGAACTTGAAGAGAAATAGGAAGCCGAAGGTCAAGCAAGCGAAGAAGGAAGCCAAAAGGTCCAGCGGAAGAAGAAGGAAGCTGAAGGTCGAGTAGTCGGTTGACTGGGTTATTTATTAAAATGCTCGGACTTGTGTTTGACAGTGATTGAGATAATAGTTCAAAAGGATGCTCTGTAGATCTAAGAAGATTATCTAAGTATGAACGTGGTCGTTTTTAATTGAACGCACAATATGAAACTACGACAATCACTCTTGAAGAAGTTACTCCTGAAGTGCCCCATCCATGTAATCACTTATGTTTCATGGCTGCATTTAGTTCGCAGCATATGCTTCTGCGATGCTCAGCCAACTCTCATCATTCCATCTTTAAGTCCTTCAGTGCCGACCTTGAGAATGGGTTACAAGGGGTTCCCATGCTTGGTTTTAAAAGTTCCCCCTCCTGATTCATTGCTACAACCATCTCCGAGATCGACTCTGTCACTTCGGCCTTAAATGTTCTACTAAATCCCTCGACACTATGCTCTGCATGGTCTCAAAGGCCTGATCTCCTATATCTTCCTCTACAGCTGCTTTCAGCGATGACCTCGTCTATTTCTGCCATAAAAACCTTTTGAGCATAGTTGGCACCCTAATCCCACCTGGGGGTGCGTTCTTGGTTTAATTATAGAAGTCTCAAGGGACACGAGCATTCACCTCTTCATATAGGTGAAAGGGCACAGGCTTATACCTCTGGAACGGGCGAAAGGGCACCTTTCGATTTCCCCCTTAGCCTGTCTTTATTATAGACCCTTTATTGAAATTCCATATATGTCCGAGGCTGGAACTAAAGGCCTATGTGTTTGGTGCTAAAGCTCTCAATAACTACGTGGGGGGCCTTTTTCTTTATATTGCAGAAGTCCTTCATCGTCTGATTTCCGGACCCTAACTCTTTATAAATCACAGCTCATAACTTATCGCATCTAGGGGAGGAGTCCTACATATCACAATCACATTGCACCATTGTCTAAAGCCTTTAACCCTTAACTTTTGTGATCGTTGATTTGCGGGGTGACATCATTACTGCCACATGTCACTCTGTGAGTGGTGACATGTGGCACCCAGAAATGGTCCCATGTCATCCCCCGAAAACACTGAAACCGAGTGACATGTGTCCTCTGCCACATCATCAAACATACTTCCACGTCATTACTGACATCGGCTGCCCTGTCAGCTCTGAATACCAATCAAGTGCCGCCACGTGGCCTCCGGAGGAGAGAGAAAGTGGCCCACTGGGCCTTGGTTTTTTCATGAGTGCCTTTGTTAGCAAATTTTTGACCTTCCCGAAGATTTTGTATTGTATCGAGGAATTAGTGGTTTCCATTATTTTAGAGCTGCGATCCTCGCTGACCACCGATGCCAAATGGAAAAGAGAGAATGTGGGTGCTCAACCCTTGTTTTGTTGCGCTTTTCCTTTGTAAACATTTTTCCTGGCCCCTCGACAATGTTACACAAAAAATCACGAATCAGTGCCCACAAGGTCTTTGAAGTTTTAGATTACGGGATTGTTGTGATGTGGGATGCAGGATGTAGGATTGTGCCACGTGGAGGAGAGAGAAGGGGGGTCTCCCACCCTTGGTGATGCGACAATATATCGCAAATCACCCCGCCCCCTATTTTGGAGTATGCCTTAACTGATGGACTGCTGGATCTGCGAGATGTGGGATGCGATCTTGTTGGTTAGGACTACGATATGCCGATATCCTTAGCTGTGTGCCCCAAGGATCCTGTTGATGGCCGATTGCGATAAATGCTCCGCCCAGAATCACCGACCACTGATATGCGATATTGACGATCGACGGATCATTGTTTCTCATTTCGTTAGTGCTCCATACCCATTTGAACATCGATATGCAATATGTGATGAGCCTCCTAGGTCCCGATTGCGATTTTATCTCCATAATTAGCCATTTTCCTCAATCAGCTGGGCTTTTAAGGGGTAGTCTTCTACAGGCTCCAACTTTTGATACGGGAACCCTTTTTTGGACTTCTATATACCACCAGAAATATTTTTCTGAGAATTATGCAATGGAGAGGATCTCATCAAGTTATGATAACTTCTGTGGCTCAGGAAATGGCTTCAACTTCACTGTTCTCATGCATCCTGGACCACTGATCATTTGCAAAGCAGTGAGTGAGCAATAAATGACAACATTGGCTCCATCTAGGGATAGTGCCTTGCCAGAAACGTGTTGAGAACCTGCAAACTACGTACTACTCCTTTGGGAAGGAGTCACTTCTCAATCAAAATATAACTTTCACAAAACCAAATTTTTTTACAATAAAAGAAAATTCAAATGAAAATTGAAGTAAACACACTGGATATTTACAATGAGTGTAAGACAGCTAATTCTTAATTTTGAAAATAGAACTTGAGGAACTGACCATTCATTGGTAGTTTCAACAATTCACCATCCAAACTTTCAAGTAGAAATGTGTTATTCCCTCTCTCTTCTGCAATCTTGAAGGGGCCAAACCAGAATGGATCAAATTTTCCATATTTTCCTTTGTCCTCTCGTCAGACATCCCACCTGAGAACTAAATCTCCTAGTTGAAGAGGTCTGTCCTTGGCCTTCTTGTCAAAAATAGATTTCATTTTTTGTTGATAATTGGATAGTTTGGCCTCCACTTGTTCTCTGTTCTCCTAAAGCTCAACCAACTTATTAATCCTCCTTGTCAAGGGACTTGGCTCCTCTCCAGCTTCTTGTAACAAACTTGTTACTGGAATTGCTAGTTGAATTGGGAAGACAACAACTTTGCCATACACTAACTCAAAATGTGATTTCCCAGCTGATCATTTAGGCGTTACTCGGTTGGCCCATAGAGAAAAATTTAGTTGGCAGCCCCAATTCCTTTGGTTTTCAGTGTTAGTCCTCTTCAGCACCCTGACCACAACTTTGTTTGAGGACTCAGCCAAACCATTGCCTTGAGGGTAGTATGTAGTGGAGTGCCCAATAATGATATTGTATTTATGGAAGAAGCTGGTGAACTTGGAAGATTTGAATACCTGAGCATTATCAATGATGATTTTGAAAGGGCAACCAAAGCGAGACAATATGTTCTCCTCCATGAACTTTATCACAGCTGAATCTGTAGTATTTCTAGCTGGGATGGCCTCTACCCACTGGGTGTTGTAGTTAATGGCTGTCAATATCCATTTGTGCTGGCCACTGTATGCTGGGTTGATCTCTCCTATGAAGTCCAGTCCCCACTGTTTAAAAGGCTTCTCCACATGCACAGGAATCAGGGGGAGAGGAGAAAACTTTTGCCTTTAGGCAAACACTTGGTATTTCTAGCACATCTTGACTTTGTTATAGATATCTTGGAACAACGTATTCCAGTAAAATCCAGCCTTGAGGATTTTGTGTGTCGTGGTCTTCTAGCTGTAATTCCCTCCATATAATCCTTCATGAAACTCCCATATCACCTTATGGGTCTCTCCTTCCACCAAACATAGCAACAATACCCCCACAGGGTCCTTCCAGTAGAGTAGGCCATTGGATATGATATATTTCTGGGCTTGCAACCTTAGGCTTTGATATTTGGAGGCATCTAGGCCCAACGAGCACCTCAAGAATAAGAGGTAATGAATGATATTCTTGTACCACGGTGATCCTTTGTACTTGGCATAGATTTTCTGCTTAGATGTTTTAATACCTCTTTGGTGCTCCTCGGGTCTGTCTTCCTATGTGCTCAGATTTATCCCTAGTGCTTCGCAGTTGGATTCAGACAAAACCTTGGCCAGTACTTGGCCTTTAATGAGCTTGGTAGGCTTCATTTCTAGCTCGTATTCCTTTATTTTCGCTATCCACTTGCTCCTCTTTCCCTCGCTGTCTCCTTGCACCACAGTGTCCTTGACTGCTATTGTTGGGACAAACACTGTGATCTTCGATTGCAGCACATATGCATGAAATGCCTTCAGAGCCTTGACCAGTGCATAAGTTTGTTTCTCCAATAGATTATATCCTAGATCAACGTCCCTTAGTACTTGGCTGAAGAAGCCGATGGGATGCTCATGACCCATTTTATTTTTTTGTAGCAGCACTGCGACAATGGTATGTGGAAAGGCGAAAGAAAAGATGTAGAATGATGCTGCATAGTCAGGATTGGCTAACATTGGGGCTTCAGCCAAAGCTTCTTTGATTTTGCTAAAATAATCATGGGGGACGAGGCTCCACTTGACTTTGTTTCCCTTCTTGAGCATGTCTATAATGCCTTTGACAATCTCTGCGTAGTTGGGTATAAATTGCCTCAAGAAATTTATTCTCCCAAAGAAGGCTTAGACTTCTTTCTTTTTCCTGGGTATAGGAATGGGTTGATGGATTCAACCCATTTAGGATCAATCTTCACACCCTCCTGTGATACTACATGTCCCAGCAACTTCCCCTCACTTAGGGCGAATTGAGATTTCTTAGGATTCAAGGAGAGACCATATTTCCTGCACATCTTAAGGGTGAGTTCTAAGTGGAGGATGTGTTCCTCCTCAGTCTTGGAAAATATTGTGATTCCATCTAAGTAAGCCACCAAGAATTTGTCTCGCTTCCCCACAAAATCTATGTCCATGGCTCTCTAAAATGTGGCCCCTGCATTTATCAGCCCAAAAGGCATGCGAGCATACATAAATGTTCCCCACGGGGTCGTGAAAGCGGTCTTTTCTTGATCCTCAGGATGAACAACCACTTGATTATATGCGGAGAACCCGTCCACCATAGAAATTCTAGTTGAACCAACCAACTTCTGCAATATATTATCCATCTTGGGCAGCGGGTAGTTGTCTTTCAAAGACGCCCTGTTTAGGTTCCGGAAGTCTACACATAGCCTTATCTCTTTGTTCTTCTTACAAAATGGGACCAGATTTGCTACCCAATCACAATATCTTAAAGGTACTATAATCTTTTCTTGTAGCAGCTTCCTTATCTCCCTTTCAATGGAGGGGACTAAGAGTGGATTTATTTGTCTGAGTTTATGCTTGCAAGGTTTCACTGCGCTTTTCAAAGGAATATTATGATGTATGATGTTAGTATCAAACGTTTTCAAATCATCATAAGACCAAGAAAAAACATATTTGTAGGCTTTGAAAATATCTAAATACATATGTTTATAATGCAAAGGGATTCCTTTTGACAACTTGATCATCCGAGGCTCCTCCTTTGATCCAAAGTTGTAATCTTGTACTTGATCATCCATCTCACGAGCTATTTATTTGGCGGCTATGTCATCTTTATTAAAAAGCCTTTCTAGTGGGACTAGTCCGTGAGGGATAGTGTTTCCTTTTAGTTGCAAAATTTTGTGCCCAACCACTGCATCTTTCCATGAAGCGACTTCTTGATCTGCTTCTTCTTCTTCTTCTTGATCGATGGTGGTGTTAGAAAACTCCCCAACGACTCTATGAATCATTTCACTTTTTCATCATCTTTGAACACTTTCCAGTGCTTAATGTTATCAGGTATGGAGGGTCTGTAACTGACTTCCACCTCATATCTGAGAAGAGGATTTTGAGGAGGCCTGAAAGTACTTGCAAATAAAACAAGAGAGTCGGCCATCCTGTTTTCTTTATTGGGAAGAAACTGGATGCTGAAGGCCAGGAAGAAATTATCAATTAAGTCCCACACTTCATATTGGTACGTCTTTAGTCTGGGGTTTTTAGCCTGGCATTGGTTCTTGATTTTCCTTACGACCAGCTCAGAGTCTCCATAAACTGTTATACATTCAATTTTCAGATTTTTTTGCAGTCTATAACCCAAGAAGCAGTGCTTCATACTCCGCCACGTTGTTGGTTGCTTCGAACTCTAGCTTGAATGAGAGCAGTATCAAGTGACCTTCAAGAGATACCAACAATACTCTTGCCCCATTTACCTCTTTTGAATTAGCTTCATCAAAATATAATTTCCATACTTTGCTTTCACTTGCATGTTGATGTTTTGATGGCCATGTTAAGTGGACTGACATTTCTTCTATGATAGCCTCATCTTCTTCTAGAAATAGACAGGAGAGGTCACTTTATTTTCCATAGATTGGGGAGTTCTTTGAGCCTTTAGCCGAGGTCACAATTTTTACAAACCTAAATTCTCTATATAGCCTCATTTGCTCTCCTCCAAAGGTGGGAATGATGGCATAAGTTAGATCCAACTTAATAAAGTCCCCTACCTTGGAACCCCAAGATCTAAATAGCATCATGCCAAAATGAGGGGGTATATTTGCCACTACTATATCCATTACCATGCTCTTCTCAGGGACCTGAGCCAGGTTCACCACTAGATCCTTTATCATACCCAAAAATTTGACCCTTTTGGAGTCAATAAAGTAAAGGTCCTTGTAGGGCCTGGTGATATGCAAGCCAAGTTGTTCCATTAATTCTAATGGCATGAGGTTGTGGGAGGCTCCAGAGTCCAACATGAAATTATGTCAAAGAAGATTATGAATTCCAAGAGTTACATAGAAAGGTGCAATAGAAGGATCAATTTCTTCCACATGTGGCCCAAAGAGCACCATTGACCTCTCTTCTTGAAGATTTAGGGAATCCTGGGTGGGCGATGAAACTGATGGGAGCATGAATTGAGATACCTGAGATTTATATGTAGGCTGCTTCAGAATCTCAGTCAGTGGAACAAAAACCTTTACATTTTCAATCTCCCTTTGAACGTTGAATGTAGATTGGGTCTTCTCTACACCTCCTGGCTCAGCTTCCCCTTCACTACCACCGATGCTTTTCTGCAAAATAGGTGCTTCCTTTGTTGTGTGCTCCTCTTAGTGATTTCTTTCCTTATTCAAGGGGAATTATATCCTAGCGGGTCAAGATTCAGCTTGCCTTTCCCTTTGTTCGGCACTGGAGGAGTAATGGGGAGAAGTTTCCTCCTGTTGCTATGGTTCTCTTAGCCTCTTCTTTTAGGATCTTAGGTTATATTTATGTTATGGTTGTGCCAACATGAACTCTGTAAACGGTTTACAATAATAATCCATATCTTGCTTATCTGTTGCTTCTCCATCATGACTGACATCCTGGTGAACCATATTCTCATGTTCTTCTTTAGAGAAAGAAGAATATAAGTCTCCCTGCATCTCTTGTGGATCTGACCATTTCTCATTGGGATCATCTTCTAAATATAGAGGATGAGGGATCCTATCCGGCTGTTCCTTTATTTCCTTTGGCAGTATTTGTAATGGAGGCCTTCTATATTGTGGGTTATAACCTCGATTGTTGCCTTGAGCATTCTGTTTGGAGGGACTCTTGTTCCAAATTTCGAGTTTTCCAACCTTATGTGAAAAACTCCTAATGTGTTTATCAAGCTCCTCCAACTTCTGGTCTAGTGATTCTCTGGTTTGACCAAAGGAGGAAGCTTCTTCTTTACCTCTTCTATTCCCAGTGGTTTCCTGCTTTCCACTTGACTTCCCTTCAGAGGAAAATTCTTCTTCTACTTCTAGAGCATCGACCTGGAGTTGATCTAAGGTAGGAGATTTCCTTTCCCTTAAGGTGAAACCAAAGTCAGATTCAAAGGACCCCAAGTAAACTACTCGAGCAACAGCTAGAGGAGGTTTTATCTCAGTAGGCAAGTTGTTATACTTCTTACTGAATCTCTTATTAAAATCTGAGATATTCTCCTTTGGCTTCTTCCTGATGGCATTGAACTATATGAGGAGGCACTCATGATCTCTCTTCCCACCCCATTTCTGGGTGAAGGAGGTTTCCAGTTCCTCCTAGGTGGTGATGGAGGCATTAGGGAGGGTTTTAAACCATTTTCTAGCTTCTCCATCAAGGGATTGTACAAAAAGTCTTAGGACCACATCCAACTATTCTACATTCAGGTTCTCAGCAAAAGCACAAAAGGCCTGAATGTGTCTCTGAGCAGAATTATCATATTCCCCATTAATCCTAGGCAAAAGCTTCAAGTAGTCCTGGGGCAGAGCACTTAAGGGCTGAGGTAAGTCAAGAGGCGCATGTCTAGTAAAGACCCTGGAAGGTCCATCTAGATTGGTGGAGGAGGATTAAAATTTGCTTGAGAAACTAAGGTCAAGACCGTAGGGGTTGAAGGGGAAGGAGGGTATGTCAGGGTCTTAGGAGCAAGTCTTCATTTGTGAGCAATAATGGGTTGAGAGCTGGAGGAGTAAGTGACAAAGGTTGGTGAGATGGTAGCAGAGGCAGGGGGATATTTCTCTCCCCGGAATTTTCTGAAAGTTAACTTTTCAAGGTCAGAAACAAATGGGGCTTTCTGTTGTGAGGTGTCTGAGTGAGTATGAGGTCTTCTAAAATCCAGGTTGATGAATGATAATGAGGGGGGTGTGGAGTCGCCAAGTTGATGTGAATGCAATCAGAACAAAATTTGCTCGCCTACATGAAGGGTGCTCAATTTGTTATATCCCAGGGGAAAAATACTTCAATACGTTCCCCAAAAATGGTGCTAGAAGATGTTGACACTCCCAGAGACAACCTTGGATTGCATACAAGACCAGTGTCTGGTTACATCTAAATCGATGTGCCTCAAATGATTCTCGAGCAGGAGGAGACACCACCCGTATTCTATACATAGATATCTGAGAGTTGCTTCTTTCATTCAAAGATACAAGCCATATGTTTCATCATTTCTGCATACACATAGTTCCCAAAAATATAACAGAAATAGTGAAGGCCAAGCACTTCAAAGACTTACAGTTTAATCAAATTTATAAGATATATGAGAGGAGACAAAAAAAAGGTACAACTCAGAATATAGAGCACAGAGTACCAATAATTATATATATATATATATATATCGAGAGAGAGAGAGAGAGAGAGAGAGAGAGAGAGAGAGAGAGAGAGAGAGAGAGAGAGAGAGAGAGAGAGAGCTTGAAAATATAAGATTTACTATAACTATCTGAGTGATAGGAAGATGTAATGGACATAGAAGAAATTAATGATGTGCTTTACAGAATACCATTTTGGAAATATAATTTACCCCTCACATAGACATATGCATTAACACTTTAACGCATATGAATCTGTAGACAAGTCTGAAATATTAGAGTATCTATTATGGCATGAATTCAAAGAGGAAAATATACAAGATGAATGAAATAGAGTAACGAACTGTAATACATCAAAGGAGGAATCACCACTATTCCTGTAATATTCTTCAAGATCTATGTGATTAAGTGATGCAGTTTTCACAAAAATATCCGACTTTCTTTCAGATTTCAAAACCCTTTTTCAGTGCTGCGACCCCCTATTTATAAGAAGAGGGGGTGCTTTCAATCATGGTTTCATACATAAAATCATGGGCTGAGTTTTCAGCTATCAAGTCAGCTTGCTCTCTCGGCTAGGGGAGGTGTTGTATCCAAAAAGCATTAAGAACAATAATAATGGCCTCATAGAGGAAGGCACATCACAGAATCACGAAATAGGTGAGACATTAATGCAAATTCCCAGCACCCCATCCCTATAATCACTTATGTTTCATGGCTGCATTTAGTTCACTACATATGCTTCTACGATGGTCAACTAACTCTCGTCATTCTGCCTTTAAGAACTTCGGCGCCGACCTTGAGAACACGTTACGAAGAGCCACTTCAAGGGGTTGCCCATACTTGGTTTTAAAAGCTCCCTTTGTTGATTCACTACTACAGCCGTCTCGAGGACCGACTCTGTCACTTCGACCTTAAGTTTTCTACTAAATCCCTTAGTGCTCTACTTTGCATGGTCTCAAAGTCTTGATCTCCTATATCTTCCTATGCAGTTGCTTTCGACGCTGACCTCATCGATTTCTGCCATAAAAACCTTCTAATCATAGTCGACGCCCTGATCCGGCCTAGGGGTGCATTCTTGGTTTGATGATAGAAGTCTCAAGGCGCACAAGCATTCACCTCTTCATACATGTGAAAGGGTACAGGGTTATACCTATGGAATGAGTGAAGGGGCACCTTTGGATTTCCCCCTTAGCCTCTCTTTATTGTAGCCCCTTTATTGAAATTTCGTATATGACTGGGGCTGGAACCAAAGGTCTATGTGTTTGGTGCTAAAGCTCTCAATCACTGTGCGGGTGGCCTTTTTCTTTATATTGCAGAAGTCCCTCATCGATCGATTTCCTGGACCCAAACTATTTATAAATCATAGATCATAACTTATCACATCCGAGGGAGGAGTCCCACATATCGAAATCACATTGCACCATTGTCTTAAGCCTTTACCCCTTAATTGTTGCAATCGTCGATCTGCGGGGTGATGTCATTACCGTCATGTGTCACCCTGTGAGTGGTGACATGTGGCACCCGGGAATGGTCCCATGTCATCCCTAGAAAACACTGAAGTCGGGTGACACATGTCCTCTACCACGTCATCAACCGTACTGCCACGTCATTTCTGACGTCAACTACCCTGTCAAATCTGAAGACCAATCGTGTGCCGCCACGTGGCCTCTGGGAGGAGAGAGTAAGTGGCCTATTGGGCCTTGGTTTTTTCATGAGTGCCTTTGTTATCGAATTTTTGGCCTCCCCGACGATTTTGTATTAAATCGTGGAATTGGCAATTTCCATTGTTTCGGAGTTGCAACCCCCGCCGATCGCCGATGCCACGTGGAGGAGAGAGAAAGTGGCGACCCGACTCTTGTTTTGTTGTGCTTTTCCTTTGTAAATGATTTTCATGCCCCCCAGTGATGTTACACAAAAAATCACAAATTGGCCCCCACAAGGTCTTTGAAGTTTTATATTACGGGATCGTTGTGATGCGAGATGCTAGATGCAGGATTGTGCCACGTAGAGGAGAGAGAAGGGGGTCACCCGCTCCCAGTGGTGCGACAATATATAGCAAATCGTCCCCCCCCCCACATGTTTTGGAGTATGTCTTAACTGATGGAATGTTGGATCTATGGGATGTGGGATGCAATATCGGCGGTTGGGACTGCGATATGCTGATATCCTTAGCTGTGTGCCCCAAGGATCCCATTAATGGCTAATTGTGATAAATGCTCCACCCAAATCTGCTGACTATCAATATGCGATATCGATGATTGACAGATCATTGTTTCTCATTCCGTTAGTGCTCCATACCCGTCTGAATGCAAATATGCGATATGAAATGAGCCTCCTAGGTCTCGATTGCGATTGCTTCTCCATACTTAGCCATTTTCCTCAATCAACTGGGCTTTTTAGGGGCAATCTTCTACAGGCTCTAACTTTTGATCTAGGAACCCTTTTTTGGACTTCTATATACCACTGGAAATATTTTCCCAAGAATTATGTAATGGAGAGGATCTCATCAAGCTTTTGCAACTCTGTGGCTCAAAAAATGGCTTCAACTTCACTATTCGCATGCATCCTGGACCACTAATCATTTGCAAAGCAGTGAGTGAGCCGTAAATGACAATGTATAACAATTGCCTTAACTCTGTGATCTCTGTAGTCTTCATTATTTCAGACACTAACTCTTTTGTGTGTAGTTACTCAGTTGTCAACCCATATATCCTTTGTACATATGTCCTTATATGAGATGGATCCCAGAAGCTCTTGTACTCGTAACCTTATGTAAAATGTATTTCATACAACATATGAGCTTTTGGGCTTCTGGTCTGTCCCACTTGTGCCTTAGTACCTCTCCCTTAGCTTGTCCATAGGACTGGGTGGCGTGACCTACAACTAGGCCTCTAGGCACTAGAACTCCTTGCTTGCTACGGAGGTTAAATTCTCTTTATTATTCTTTCATGCCCTTGGTCACCAAAACAATGTAAAACCATCATAGGACACGTTGATAGGGCCCCACTACATATGCATATGTCGCCTGAGCTAAAGCCTAGATTCATTAGTACCCATAACCTTTTCTATATTGAGTTTCAAATGAATTACGAGATGTAGGGGTTTCGAACATGGCTTACTTGGCCCTAACACCTACCCTTGGAACCTTTCCTTTGACTTTGGCCCATGATCCTTTAATTACCATAAAATCCCAAAACTTTTATCTTTTAACACCTCCCGGGTCCTGCCAATAGGATTAGTTGTCTCGTGGGACCTGCTGCTACTCCTTTGAGCCAATAGCTACTCACCAAGGATGAGTTGTCTCTGACACCGCCACATTTACCAGCCATTTCCTTATTTCCCTGCATAAAATATAAATCTAGATGTCCACATGATTGAAACTTCTTTTAATTACAATTCCTCGAACTTTCGGGCTATACTCTGTAGGCATGGCCCACAATCTCCATGTTAGCATTCCACGTAAACATTATGGGTTGTCCCACTAGTGTGTAGTGTTTCCAATGCCTGATCTTCTTCCTTTGTGTGATGTTTTTGGAAGTTTTGGGATTTGTCCACTTTCCACTTGTTGTGCCTTTGTACATCACTCTAGTCTCTTACTTGTTGGCCCCACTCATGCTTAACTCTCAAATGAAATTTCTTTTGGGCTTCCACCTTCTGGGATTTTTGGGGTTCCGACCTTTTGGGCCTTCAACCTTCCGGGGTTGTGTGATTCCTTCTTCCCCATCTCACTCTAATCCCGTAGCCTTTTTAAATAAGATTCTGGGCTTCTGACCTTTCAGGCTTCTGGGGTTCTGGGGTTCTGCTTCCTTGACTCATTGTAATCCTATAGCCTTTTCAAATAATCTTATGGGATTTCAACCTTCCAGACTTCTAGAGTTCCAGGGATTGCTCCTAAGGACTTCAAGTCCTAAATTTGTATGATCATAACTTTTAATCTAGAGGGTCATTTGTAGAATTCAACATACCATTGGAAAGATATCACCAATGACTTTCCAACTATACCATTTCTATGAGCCTTTATGTCGATCTTCTAATGCAAAGATGCCTCCAAAATCTGGAACTCCCAACCATTATAATCATCTTTTTATGGATTATTTAATAAGCATGTTGTTGTGATGATTCTCTACAAGATATTGAAGCAACCATGAGACTCCCCCTGAGCTTGACGCACCATGCTACACGCTGAGTTTCCATCACATCTAGCCTGTTCGACATCAATGCTAACACTTCTATTGCCACCAACATTCATGCTAGTTTGATTGGCATTAATGCCATCACACTGGTCGTCACTAGCAATCAGGAAATGCCTACTCTCCTAGCATGACTATTGACATCAATGCGAACACATATGCTGCCCCTAGCCATCCAAGCAATGCCAACTGTACAATAAATAAAATACAGAGATGCCCCATGGGCATCAAATGTTCTCGATGAAATCCATCTTTAGAACCTTATTACTTACAAGCAGATCCATGAGTTCTTTCTTTGATGTGCCTTATCTAATTCCAATCATCTTTTGACACTAACTCATCCCCATGCTATGTCGTATATCGACATTATGCTTATTCTATTTTTTGTTTTTTTATTTCTTCTGAGTACCAACTCTATCCAAAGATGGTCGCTTATTTTTAACTTATTTTTTATTTTTCTTCTTTTTAATTATTTCCCTGGTAGGCTATTATGATTATGACGACAATGATGATGATGATGATGTGACTAATGTAGACCTCTCTACCTTGTCTTCAAAAGGTGTCGATGCAAAACCTGAAGTGTTGAAGTATTTTGCAGTATGCCCAACCTTTTCCTTTTTAACTTCTTGTATCAAGGATGCTAAAAATTTTGTTAATATTGCATAACTCTCTGAAGTAGATGACTCAGTTATAATTTCATTATTGGGATTCCTTGGATTTTCCACGTTATCCTTGTTCTAATTCTCAATCAAGCCGAACCAAATTTTTATCTAGCATAGGAACAATAGCATAAGATAATTCCATTTGAATCTTCCTCCAAGATATGCTACCCATTTTCGAGATAGGAGCATGCCCCATACATCAGGAACATCTATCACAACAATGTCCATAGTGATCATAATATCAGGTTATGTCGTTAAATGTACTTGTCAACCTTTGATCAATCCATGGAATTCATTTTGTTGAGAATCCATAACATAAATGTTGTGATAGGGTCTTCATATCCTCAAATTAAGTTATTCCATGACCTTCTTGGTCATGACATTAGTTGAAGCCCCTAATTCAAGCATGTAATTGTGTAAAAGATGAACATTTAAAAGAAAGGAAATCAAGAAAGGTTGATTATCTTCATTTCCTATACTCGTGTCCATATTTTGCAAAATTACTGGAGCATTCTCTTGAACACAATAAGATATTCCTTCATCCACTTCTCCTTGAAATGCTTCTATGGCTTCTAATAACTTTGACCTTTGATATGGCATCTTTAATAACTCAGATACTAGAACTAAGGCCTTTGCATGGCTAATCCTATCCCCTAATTCAAAATCCAAATATCAAGTAGGAGGGAAAAATTTCTAGGATTAATCTGATTTTGATTATTCCTCCTATTATAATTCATTCCTTTATGTTCCTCAATAGCAAGAATATGTCTAACTGTAGGTTTTTCCCCAAAATTATTGGTAACTTTATCATCATTATTAGCAACTATGTGATCAATCATTTGATTTTTCTCATATTTCTAGCTTGGTTCCCCATGGATAACATATTAATATGCGTACTAGTCCCCCCACATTCATTTCTAGCCATGCCACTTTCCATTATCCTTCTCACAATGTGACAAGTAGCCTCCTTATGAAATTCATCACAAGGTCTACAATAAGGTAGAACTTGATCCACCATATTGGTAGTCTCGAATGTGTTGGGAGGCCTAGGATCTTGTGAAGGGCTCTTATTCTTCTTTCATATATCATTTGGCTAAGGTTGGAACTTCTCTACTTGTGATATTTCCATCTCCACCAACCTAATTTGCATGGAACTTATTTCCTTGGCATGGTTTGCTTCCATGGTATTTATTAATTGTGCTTGGTTGAGCTCCATATTCTTTATCATTTGCATCAATTCCTTGATGGGCTTAAGATCCACTTCTTTAACTTATTTTCCCTTAGATTATCATGACTTACTTGGACCCCTATCAAATCTAGGAATCTTCGACTTCTAGGACACCTTTCTACATTTCTCCAATTTTCCATCCAAAGTTTAAGAAAACTTTAAATCATTAGGCTTGTTGGCCCTCATTTTTGGTCCAATTTTGCTTAAGAAAATGTACTTAATTCTTATATTTTCCATCAATTTTCCATCACATACACCTCATTTTGATGTATTTTATGCATATTATGGTATTTAATTTTAATTTTGCAATTTCTAGAAGTTTTTATGAAAATTGAATTTTAAGAGCAATTTTTGGACAGAATCAGGAATTCTCGTAATAACTATATGGATTTCATATTTGCAGGACACTTGGGCACGAGATGGATATGTTTATGGAAAGCTTGGGAAATAGGACTGAACTAAATCCAATTGGTTTGGTCAAAGCAAGCTGAATCAGGCCTAGTCAAGGCTGGTCAACCATGACTGGTCACTCAGAACATCCCTAGAAAATAGGGCAGTTTTATGATTTCATGGGATTTTCCATATTTTTAGTGATAGGTTGGATGAATTCGACTTGGATAGGTGGATATGGATAGATATAGTTATTAGAGATACTTTAGATTAGATTGTTTCATGATCTTCTATTTAAGCCAAAACTTTGAAGGCTTATGCTTGTAGAATTTGTATAATTTATGTGGAGACATTTGAATATTTTAAGTTAATTTGAAGAACATGTTCTACTTTTATTTTGTTGTTCAATGGTGTGGATTATTGAATGAAGTTTCAGTAGTTTATAACCTCTTCAAGTGTGCAAGGCAAGGGTGGAGGGCCCCCACTCTAAGCTAAGTACACTTCATTGTTAGACTAGCTTGATTTTCATGAACTAGTTGTTTCAGATTTGTTTACTTGTTTTGATTTAGATTTGTTTACTTGAATTGATGTGTAATGATTTATGTTTGCTGATTAATCTTAGTTTATTTATCATTTTGATATGAAGGGACAACACAGTGTTCAAGTTGAACCCTCCTTTTATTGAATTAATGAATAGAAATTAGAGTTCATCTTTCTTGTTTCCAAGTAGTTTTATGCAATTCCAGCTTTCTACAATAGCATAATGATGAATGAATTTGTGATGAGGAATATCAAGGATCTCCTAAGTTATGAGCCTCTTTCCTTGTTTATTTATGCATCTTACGCTGTTGTCAATTAATGGTTTTTGATTTCTATTCATCAAGTAATACTGTAGAAAGACACAAATGGATCTCTTAAGTTAAGAGTCACTTCATCTCACATATATTACAGAAGTGAATTAGAAATTATTTGATTAGATTTATATTTGTAACATGTACCTCCTTAGTTCTTCATATTTTATCTTTTAAGCTTGACTACATCTGATATCCATACATTGTGGACATGCCTCCAAGTTTTACAAACCTGGATTGATAATGAAATACTTGTGTTAATTTGTGTTAATAAAGTAGCCCAACATTTTGGCACCATTGCCGAGGAGAAATTCATCAACATAGTCAAATAGAAGATAAAAACAAAATCTAAAAAAAACGACAAGAAAGAAACAATAAAAATTCAGTTATGTTATGTTTTTCTTAGTTATGTTTCTTTATGCCTAGAAATAGAGATCAGAAAGGTAGATTTATTATACAAAATCCCCCATCCATAGAAGTAGGACCATCAAGACTAACTACACCAGTTGCTAGTAAACCAACAATAGAGGAATTAGAAGAAAAACAAAGAACATGACAAAGATTAACTCGAATTGAAAGACAAACCTTGTTAGCTTGGGAGGTAAAAAGGAAACAAACTCCAAAAGCAACACCTAATTTAGAAAAACAAAAGGAAACAAGGAAAATTGTTAAACCAATAGATCAACCCATTTTTGAGCCCATAGATCAACCTATTTTCGAAAACAAGCAACAACTTGAATCTCAATTTGGCATCGAAATAGTTGAAACTATGACAGAAGAAGGGCAAGGATCTGTTATTCCCACCTGAGAACAGAGACTTGAATATGAAAGACAACAAAGAGAATGGAGAAGACAAAGAGAGGAAGAAGAAAGAAGAGAAGCCGATAGAAAGACAGAAGAATAAAGAAAATAAGAATATGACAACAAAAGACTAGATGATAATGAACAAGATGATCAGGAAGCTACTTTTGGCTTTCCAGTAATAGACATAAGTGCAATATTAGGAGAAGAAGTGAAAATGAAAAACATTCCACCTTTTGTATTACCTAACTTTTATGGAATGTCAACAGAAGATCCTGATTCATTTATGTTTGAATTCAATATCTTGTGTAGAACTTATGGATACACAAATGACACACACATGCTTTGCCTCTTTCTTGCTACTTTGAAAGCAACAACATTAAAATGGTTCATGGGTCTAGGAGAACATATAATCACTTCGTGGATGACATGAAGAAAAGTTTTCTTAAAAAGTATCAAGCCTATTGTAGGCCTAGGGACTCAAAAGAGGATGTTTTTATAATGACACAACAAGAAGACAAAAGTTTAGAAGAATATTTGGAAAGATTTTCTTACAATCTTCAAAAATCTAAACAACACTCTCTGAACTCAGACACCATCCATACAATCTTTATAAAAGGTATAAGAGATTAATATCTTAGCATTTTGAATGTAATGGGTAAGGGTGATATTTCAAACTTTCCATTCCATGAAATTCAGATCTATGTCAAAAATATTCAAGAGGAAGATCAAAAACTGGAAGGAGAGATATTAGTTCAAAAGCAACAAAATCAGTAGCTGGAGGGGTAACAAGAGCAAAGATAGGAAGTTTGCTGGAAAACTGCAAAACTGTTCTTCTAAGTACATTAGGGACACAAGTAGATGTTTTGAAAGCAAACAAAAATAAAGAAGAACAAGAACAAATCTTAGCAATATTTTGTTCCAAATGTAGAAAGAAGCATGCATTAAGAGAATGTCCTTTCAATAGTGTTCAGGTATGTGGTCTTTGCAAATAAAACCATTCAACAGAAAACTGTCTAAAGTTGAAAGAATTGCAACTGAATTGAATGGAAGAAGTACAAGGAGCAGAAGGTTTTTACTATTTAGCACCAAGAAGGCCTTGGCAACCAAGGATTCCTCAATAATTCCCTCAACAAAACTATTAGTATCCTTCTCAAAATTATTGGAAAACTCCAATGTCGTGGCAAGCTTGGCCTCCACAACAATATCAAAACCAACATGCACAAGGTTGGAGAGGATATAGTTATGGAAGCCAAACACCTCAACTAATGTATCATCAACAATACCAATAGCAATACCAACAACAATATCAACAACCATTCCCATACCAACAATTCCAACAATATCCACAATCCATGCCATTTCTACAACAAATTTCTGCACCGTTACTAACACAACCACAACAATAACATCTGCCTTCGGACCAGCCTAGACCAACTAAACTACTGGCTCTGCCAGTAGAAAATCTGAGTAACAAAATGGATAAACCTACATACAATGTGGAAGGACCAACATATTTTACAACATACTCCATTCTTCCTATAAATGATGTCCATTTAAGGTCTGGGAAAGTACTACATAGAAATTCTCCTCCGATATTAGAAGAACCAGCTGAACAAGGAGAACAAACTGAAACATCACATTGAGAAAATCAAAGTTAGACAGGAAAAACAGTAATAACTCAAACACCACCCTATCCAGAGAGGTTATTAGAACAAAAAATTAAAATGACCCTTCGTGAATTTGATATTTTGCATGAATTAAAAAATTCTTATGTAAAAATTCCTTTATTGCAGGCAATTAAAGAAATACCAATTTATGTTAAAATAGTAAATGAATTATGCATCAAGAAAACTGGTAAAAAGAAGACGGATCCTACTATAATCCAAGTCATTCGGAAAACTAGCTAGCCTCATGTCTACAAAGACAACGATAGAAAAATATATTGACCTTGATATCCCTATGGTTACTATTTCAATAAACAAATTTTCAGTTCCAAACACATTAATAGATTTGGGCGCAGCTATAAATGTAATGACTACAGAGACAATGAAACATTTAGATTTAAACAACATTAGATCTACTAATACCATTTTAGAGACAGATCTGAAGTTATACTAGAAGGAATATTAGAAGATATCATAGTCTCTTTGGATTCATGGGAGTATCCTGTAGACTTCCTAATTTTGCAGCCAAAAACAAACTTGGTTGAACATTCTCTAATCTTAGGCATACCATGTTTAGCCACTGTTGATGTCTTTATAGGATGAAGATTGGCAAGTATGATTATTGCACATGGGGATGAAAGAAAGCACATCACACTTTATTCTCTAGCACAAGCACCTTCTTTAGTATCATTGCTTGAAGGACAAGAACAACAACAAACTAAATCAGTTCTAAGTATTAACCAAGTCTTTGACCTTAGAGAAGAAGAGGAGAAGTGAATATCTATTAGATCTTTTCATCTTAGAACAAGATATTTCAGAGCAGCTTAGAGTAGCTCAGTATGAAGCTGCAAGTAATCTTTTGAACCACTGTTTTAAGGAAACTTGCACAATTCAATGACCGCAAGAATCATTCACAATTTTTTTCTTGTAAACACAATTACCAATTCAACAACTATAACAATTGAGATTTATCCTGGGAAACATTTGAACATTGGTAATAACTTACAATCATCATAAGAACAAGAGGTAATAACATTATTACAGAAGTACTCAAAAGATTTTGCTTGGGATTACACAGATATGCAGGGAATTCACCCCAACACATGTATCCACCACATCTATACTGATGACCAGATTAAACCAGTTAGGCAGTCTCAAAGGCAAATGAACCCCATGATGAAGGAAATCGTGAAAGAACTATAGAAACTACTACAAGTTGGGTTCATCTATCCTATTTCTGATAGTCAATGGGTTTCACCCTTAGTGGTTGTACCAAAGAAAAATGGGAAGTGGAGAATATGTGTAGACTACTGGGAATTAAACAAAGCAACATTAAAAGATCATTTTCTGCTACCATTTATAGACCAAGTCCTATATTCATTAGTTGGGAATACATTTTTTTCTTTCCTAGATGGGTTTAGTGGGTATAATCAGGTTAGAATAACAAGGGAAGACTAGGACAAAACAACATTTACCTGCCCATAGGGAACATATGCATACAATGTTTTTCCTTTTGGGCTACGTAATGCACTTGCTACTTTCCAAAGAGCAATTCTTGCAATATTTCCTGATCTGATCCATGAATGTGTAGAGGTCTATATGGACTATTTCACTATATATGGAAACACATATGATGATTGTTTGAAAAAGCTTGAGAAAGTTCTGAAACGATGCATAGAGACAAATATGTCCCTGAGTAATGAAAAATGCTACATGATGTTAACTGAGGGGATAGTGTTGGGGCACCATATTTCCTCATAAGGAATTAAGGTGGATCTAGCAAAAATACAAGTCATTGTAAATTTAATGCCACCTACAACTCAAAAGTAGGTAAGAATTTTCTTGGGTTATGCAGGCTGCTATATGCGATTTATTGAAAATTTCAGTAAAATAGCACAGCCTCTATTCAAATTACTTGCAAAAGATGTTGAATTCCAATGGAAAAATCATTGTCAAAATGAATTTCAAATATTGAAAGAAAAACTATCACTTGCTCCCATTCTTTGAGGACTGAATCGGTCTTTTGCCATTTCACATTTCCACTGATGCATCTAATACTGCTATAGGTGCATCACTTGGACAGAAATAGAATGTGTTTAATTATGTTATATAATTCATAAGTAAAAATTTAACACCAGCGGAATTGAACTACACAATCACAAAGAAAGAAATTTTAGATGTAGTAAATGCAGTAAACAAATTAAGGCATTACATAACAGACTACCAAGTGTTCATTCACATAGACCATTCAACAATCAAATACTTAATGAACAAAGCAATAAAAAATATTAGAATTACAAGATGGTTATTGTTAATTCAAGAATTTAACATTACAATTCAAGATCGACGAAGGATAGAAAATCAAGTAGTTGATTTCCTTTTAAGGCTTTATACACCTGGTGATCCGAATCATGTATCTTTAATTTCCCAGATGAACATATATTTGCAATAACTGCCAAAACACCATGGTTTGCAGATATAGGAAACTATTTATCCTCTAGAAAATTACCATTCTAGTTCACAAAGAAATAAAAACGAAAGATAATTATAGAAAGCTCTAAATATAGATGGGTGA
This sequence comes from Pinus taeda, assembly GCA_000404065.3. NCBI lineage: Eukaryota > Viridiplantae > Streptophyta > Pinopsida > Pinales > Pinaceae > Pinus > Pinus taeda. Next base: position 160,971 of record APFE030738050.1, on the reverse strand, counting down.
ATGGTGATCTCTTTTATACTAACTTTGATTTGATAATAAGAAAATGTGTTAGAGAAGACGAAATATTAGAAATTTTGAAAGCATGTCATGACGATCCATGTGATGGTCATTTTGCAGACAAGTAGACAGCCTACAAGGTGCTGTAACTCAACTACTACTGGCCAACAATCTTCAAAGACTCCAAAGCCTATGTTAAGAGGTGTGACAGTTGCCAAAGAATAGGAAGACCAATAATATCAGATGAAAGTCCACTTAAGCCACAAGTGCTCATATAACCATTTGAGAAATGGGCTCTCGATTTTGTGGGACCAATAAATCCACCATCAAACGGAATGAAGTACATCTTGGTATGTATTGATTATATAACTGAGTGGGTTGAGGCAAAGGCAGTAGTAAAAGCAACAGAAAACACGGTGGTCACATTCCTCTTTGAGGAAATATTTGCCAGATTTGGGGTACCAAGACAGATTGTAATTAACCAAGGCACACCATTTACTTCAAAACTTGTTCGTGATCTTGCAAAGAAGTACAAGATCAAACACAAAAAATCAACAACGTACCATCCTCAAGCAAACGAACAAGTGGAGTCAACAAACAAAGTACTGGAAAATATCATGACAAAGACAGTACAAATGAATAGGAAGGACTGGTCAAAAAATTTAAGAGATGCACTATGGGCATACAGGATAAGATGGAAAAACACAATAGGGTTTAGTCCATACCAGTTAGTGTATGGAAAGTAAGTCCTCTTACCCATAGAATTTCAGATACACACATTCAAGTTAGCAGCAAAGTTAGGACTGGAATTGTCATAAGCACAACAACAACAGATAATGGAATTGAATCAATTGGACGAACATAGACAACAAGCAGTGGAACGCACAACTCTGGTGCAGCAACAAATGACGAAATGACATGATCGATTCATTAAGAACAAAACATTCAACAAAGGAGACTGTGCATTATTATTTGACTTCAAATTCAAATATTTCAAGGAAATTTTTACAACTCTTTAGCTGGGGCCATATGAGATAGAAGAAATATTTGATAATGGAGTTATTTAGATAAAAACAATTGATCAAGAATCTACTTCATTTCTAGTTAACAGACATAGGCTTAAAGTCTACAATAAGCCTATCAATAAAGAAGATTTTGTGAAACAAACGACAAAAGATACCGATATGGAAGTAATGGAACAACATAGCAATATGCCTTCCAGTACTCCAAAAGAAGAATAAAAAAATATAAAAAACATAAAAAAAACAAAAAAAACACAAACAACAAAAAATATAAAAATATAATAAAAAGTTTGCTTGTGAAAACCAGGCAATTGGCACAAAGCAAACACAAATTCATAGAGGAAAACCAACTAGTTTGGCCTGTATGAATTCACAAATTTTTGTTTTACTCTCACGACAGTTTGATTTTGTAGAATGAACCTTCAAAACAATACAAGACTTGAGGACAAGTCTTCAGATAAGCAAGGAGGAAGTTGCAGAAGAAACTCAGTTGAGTAGCTAAAAGTTTGAGCAACTGAATTGAAGAAGGAACTTGAATTGTATTGTAGAAAAGACCTAATACATTATTGGAAACATTATGCAGAAGGGACCTGAAATGTTAGAAAAAAACATGTATCATATTACAAATACTGCATAAAAATATACATGACAGTAGGGACCTGAATCATCAAGTACCAATTGCAGAAGGGACTTGAACGACATCAATAATCAATGATCTTGAATCAATGATGAATGCAAGAACATGAAGTAGAAATAAAGTCTACATTTCAATGTATCCTAGACGCTCCATAAAAGATATATGACCATAAGACATCATCAAATACTATCAGGGAGTAAAGTATAGTGAGTAAAAAGTTTTGCTCTTGAAATTTCAAATTCTTTAGAGATTGTTAAGATTAAGTTAGTACTTGACATGCATATTTTACCTACATATTCATTTCACTACCATCATTATTCTATTCATCATACTATCCTATTCATATATTCATATCCATTATTCTACATTTAATCCCATAAACATACTCCAAATATTCATTTCATATTTTATATTCATATTCCATATTCCATTTACATATTTCATAGTCATTTCATATTTCATAACCCTAAGTATTTGTCTTTTGAAAAGAAAATGGATTAAAACAGAGGGTCCCATAGTTGAAACCCTAGAACCTACAAAACAATACACAAGATTAATATCATGAAATTAATTTTAAATATGACCTAAACATGGTCATTTTAAAATTAACATACATATATTGAAATATGCGCATTATGAAATAATACAAAGTGAAAGAAATCAAAATAATTTATTTTGACAAGTTATAATTAAAGCGCATAGAAATGATGCTAGTGAGTGAAAAGGTTATCATAATTCAAATCATGTGATGACTAAGCAATGAAAACAAACATTATGAAATGTTTCGGAGGAATAAGAAATGGGAAATGGATATGAAGAGGAGGTACGATGACAGTTAATGGGGATACGACCATGCAATAAAACTATAATGAAATTCAAAGCGACGATCAAATCACAATGCACCATAATGAAATGAATAACAATATGAGTCGGTGGAAATGAAATGTATGGTAGGTAGACTATATGGTGAAATGAGTAATACAATAGTCAAATGTCAAGTAACAAAAGTTGAGACGTGGAGGTAAATACTATAGGTAGGTATACAGAATGACCACGAAGAAATGAAGGACAACCACAAAGGGAAGCAGTCAGAGGACGCATCATGTAGGAATGGTCAACCAAATTTGAAAATATAGCAGTTAACGTTTCAACAAAAACAACACAATGATTTTTGCATTCAACCCGAGCTCATAGAATACACCTCCGCCATTTTTACACACAGAACGTTGTGAAAATCGATTTCTCTCCACCATCATAACCATTTGCAGGCTCAGGGAGAATGAAAAAGTGTTGCATAAGATATTAGCACACAGTCGAGAGCCTAAGGTGAATGGTTTGATAGAGAAAACGTGGAAACAAAGGAAATGAAACTGAGAGAGGAAAGACAAGAGATATAGCAGTGGGAAATCAGAGCGATAAGAAGAAAAATTGGAATAGATTGAGGGATAAGCTGAGAAAACTAGCAAAGCAAATAGAGTTAACTAAAGAATATCTCATGAGAAAGAAAGTAAGACCAAAACTTGATTTCTCCCAATAAGTGAAGAAGATATTTTATGAGGAAATCTCGAGATTTTTAAATGAAACAAAAGTTTGAGTCCAAGATATAAGAAGTGCTCCAACCACCGTTTACTATTTGTTAAATGATGTCTCTACCATCATTCAATAAATAAGGTTTTTGGAACGAAGTTTAACAATGGAAAACATTATGAAATGCAAGTTGATTAAGCCATGACATAGAGAGAATCACTACATTCTGGTGCAAATAGTTAAATTAGCTCGGATCCTCCATGTTTACTCATGAAATCGCTGAAATTGATTGATGAAACAAAATGATAGTCAAAGTTTGATTGCATAAGTAAATTCTATCACCAAGTTGAGTAATGAAATAGAGTGTTATGTTGTAGTTTTGATTACATAAACACATGTTTTCACCGAGGATTGAGTGATGAAACGATGTTTAGTTGTAGTTTTGATTACATAAACACATGTTTTCACCGAGGATTGAGTGATGAAACATAGTTTTTTGTTGTAGTTTTGATTACATAAACACATGTTTCCACCGAGGATTGGTTGATGAGGCAGAATGTTAAGTTGAAGTCTAGTTGCATAAACACATGTTTTTGCCAAATTGGCTAACTAAACAGAGTGTTAAACTTGTAGTTTATTGTGATTTCATTGATTACAAAATGAATTATTTATGGTTTGATTGCACAAATAGTGGCCTTAATTGTACAAACAATGAAAGAGAGAATGAATTTAGTTTGACATATAAACGAGTTTGATAACCATAGGAAAGTTATAAGAAAAATGAAAATCTAGAGGAGAAAGCTATATATTCTATATATATATATATATATATAATATATATATATAAAATCAAATCCAAACAGAGTTTCGATTTTCCATTTCTTTTCTTATAAATAGAGAATACAATGAAAGATATGCACTTCATTTATATGGACAGAGCAGAGTTTTGGTTAAAGAAGAACATAACCGAGAATGGTTTTTTTGTATCATAGTATAAGCAGGCTGTTTTTTTTTGTTTTTCATTTACAAAAGGTTAATGTTTTGAAAAGAACAATGATTTATTGTTGTAGTGAAGACAGAGATTAAAAACAAGCCTGATTTTATTGTTTTCAAAGAGTATCAAGAGAAAGGTAAGCACTACTATTAATTCAATCAAAAAGATCTTTATGAATGAATGATTGTTATTTTCATTTTCAAAGATGAGGTTAATGACAGTAGAAGGGTATATCGATTGGTTTTCAGAAAACATGACCACCAGAATAGAACCGAAATTTCAGATTGAACAATGGAAGAAGGAAACAATAGAAAAATTATATCAAGCAGAGCTTATAAGTTTTCTTCAAAGGTTTAATGGCCATAATGAGAGTATAACTAGGGAGTTTGTGAACAACTATACCCAAGATAAAACAATGGTAGGAAACTTAATGATTACATTGGCTCCAAAATACATCTCCCAAGCTTTAGATCTTCCATTGACAGGAGAAAACTATCATAAAGGCCTACACTTCAAGGAGAAAACATGGAATTTCTTCTTAGAGAAAAACATGAAGGGAGTATTTGACAGAACTAAAGGCATACCTAGGGAGTGGTTTAACAAACCATGGGGAGAGTTAGTTTTGATTATTCAAAAATTCTTCACATGTGATATAGGACATAGTGTGGCACATTTGTATCATGTTAGGCTACTCCAACACATTAAGGGAGAATTCAAAATAAACTTGCCATATTTCTTATTTTGAAATCTCATCAAGATGATAGAGTTAGTGAGAAATAAGAAAAAAAAACAAGAGAAGCTCAAGTTTATCATGAGGGACTAATAAGAATTCTTGTAGAGCATCAAGTAAAAACTCAGGGTATAATTTGGAAAGATTTTTTAGTCCAAAACTAGTATGAAGAATAGATAATAGAAGAACAGTACAAAACAAATCACGAAACCAGGGGCATCATGAATTCACCACTTTATCCAAGAACCAGTTCTAAGAAGCAAAACAACACTGTTATGGTTGAAAATGAAACATCTTTCATATCCACTCCTAGGAGGCATAGGAGAAAGAGCCCAATAAAAACAAGCAACAAGGACCAAACAGTACAGGTTGTAGAAACATTTTCTACAAAGAAACATGTAGAAGACATAATTGAGGGATTGGAGAAAGATGCTTTAGAAAAAGACTCATATTTTGATAATGTGGAACTCACATCATTTGCGAAAGATACACAAGAATTAGAAAAATAGTTGCACTTGAGAAAAATCAAAGAATTGACAGATCACTAGAAATAAACAAGATCCTAGAAAAGCACTTGAAGAAAGAAAATAAAACATGCAAGAAAAATAATGCAAAGTTAGTAAGGGAGAATGAAAAATTAAGTGAGGAGGTAGACAAACTAAAGAGAAAGAATGATATACGTTGCAAATAGACATTCAAGTGGATTAAAGAGAAAAACATGTGGAAACACAAATATGAGAAATAGAAGGTCAAAGCTACTATTTACAAGGAAGAACACAGTATAGGGATAGATTATCTGTTAGAGGCAGTACAATAGGAAGCATCAGGGTCAAGCACAGGATCCACAACAGAGGTCAGGAGATCGAAGAGGAAGAAACAAACATAAGGACATGCTTGTGTATCAGCAAGGGGGAGATGTTGGCCCTCATTTTTGGTTCAGTTTTTCTTAAGAAAACATACTTAATTCTTATATTTTCGATCAATTTTCCATCACATCCATCTCATTTTGATGTATTTTATGCATATTCAGGTATTTAACTTTAATTTTTCAATTTCTAGAAGTTTTTATGAAAATTGAATTTCAAGTGCAATTTTTGGACATGATCAGAAATTCCCGTAATAGCTATACGAATGTCATATTTGCAGGACACTTGGGCATGGTATGGATACATTTATGGAAATCTTGGGAACTAGGACTGATCTAAATCAAATTAAGGTCAAATCAAGCTAAATAAGGCCCGGTCAAAGCTAGTCAACCATGACCAGTCACTTAGAAAATCCCTAGAGAATAGGTCAGGTTTATGATTTTATGGGATTTTCCATATTTTTAGTGATAGGTTGGATGAATTTGACTTGGATAAGTGTATGTGGATAGATATAGTTGTTATATATACTATATATCAATTTGTTTCATGATCTTCTATTTCAGCCAAAACTTTGAAGGCTTATGCATGTAGAATTTGTATAATTTATGTGGAGACATTTGAATATTTGAAGTTAATTTGAAGGACCTGTTCTACTTTCACTTTTCTGTTCAATAGTTTGGATGATTGACTGAAGTTGTAGTAGTTTATAACCTCTTCAAGTGTGCAAAGCAAGGGTGGAGGGCCCCCACTCCAAGTTAAGTACACTTCATTGTTAGACTAGCTTGATTTTCATGAACTAGTTGTTTCAGATTTGTTTACTTGTTTTGATTTAGATTTTCTTACTTGAATTGATGTGTGATGATTTATGTTTGTTGATGAATCTTAGTTTATTTATCATTTTGATATTAAGGGACAACACATTGTTTAATTTAAACCATCCTTCTATTGAATTAATGAATAAAAATTAGAGTTCATCTTTCTTGTTTTCAAGCAGTTTTATGCAATTCCATCTTTCTAACAATAATATAATGATCAATGAATTTGTGATGAGGAATATCAAGGATCTCCTAAGTTAGGAGCCTCTTTCATTGTTTATTTATGCATCTTCAGCTGTTGTCAATTAATGGTTTTTTCATTTCTATTCATCAAGTAATATTGTAGAAGAAGGACACAAATGGATTTCTTAAGTTAAGAGCCACTTCATCTCACATATATTGCAAAAGTGAATTAGAAATAATTTGATTAGATTTATATTTGTAATATGTACTTCCTTAGTTCTTCATATTTTATCTTCTAAGCTTGACTACATCTGATATCCATACATTGTGGACATGCCTCCAAGTTTTACAAACCTGGATTGATAATGAAATACTTGTGTTAATTTGTGTTAATAAATTAGCCCAATAAGGTTCAATGCACCTTAGATCATAAGAAGTATCATCTCCATATGCATCAACATAATAAATCAAGAGACTTTTTGGAGGTTTAATATCTTGAGGAAATCTCTTCACAATATCATTAAATCTCTTACTAAATTCTTCCACTGTCCTATCCTCATTCTTTTTAATATGGCTAATAGCATGGAGAAAATTCCTTTCTTCTCTTTTGTCTCCATACTTTTCATTAAAGGCATTAATGATAGACCTAAAAGAATAAAAAGTGTTAGCAAGAAACTTTGTGAACCAATCAAGAGTATCCTCATCTAAAAAGAAGACAAAAAGTCTCATCTTAACATCCTCATGGTTAGCATTATTACACCACTTTCTCACACAAAGGTTGAAGTTCCTAAGGTGAGTTTTGGCACTAATGGCATTTCTACCTTGGAATCAAGGTAGCTTATCAATGGCTTTATCCATATAGAATTCTAATAACCATTAATGTTAGAAAAGTTACAAGGAGAAAACAAGTCATCCAAGATGTCTTTCTCAACTTGACCTTGAAAAAGAAAATGGATATCAGAAATAGCCTCCTACCCAAGACTACCAAGAAGTCTATGAGAAGAGACCCTGTTTAATCTCAATCATAAAAGCTTTTCAGGATAAATGGTGGGGCTAACCAAGCTACTTGGATTACTCCTAGTAGAAACTCTTGCAGAAAATTAATCAAGTGGAGTCGCCACTTGAAAAGGAATCTAACTCGAAAAGTCCAAATACAGAAACAAAATTTAGTCGTGTCCTGGGTCAAAGAGGATGTAGTGAACTTCCCTATGACACTTACTTAAAAAAAGCCTATAAATAATGAAATTATTTGTGATACAACCATAAGTGGATAAATATTTTTCAATTTACTAAACATTACCAATGAAATTCATACCATGATTACATAATACAATGCATAATGCATAAGTGTTCATATTTACAATACATTCCACATATAATCTATTTTCACATTCCAGTAACTATAGATACAACAAAATCATGTAATACAACCTCATGAATACAGCTTGTACCATTCATCCATGTGGAGATTCGATTTTCATGGCCTTGTCGCTACTTACACTCCTTTTCTCTCATCTAAATATAAGTGTGAATGTTGATGTGCTTTGACCAGATGTAGTAACTCGTAAGTTGACCTCCTAGCCTACTCCTTGGGTACTCTTCTTCCCCGTGGACCCCCGAGAAGAAATGGGTTGTACAATAGAGGAAGTTTGCTAACTGATAAAGGCGAGCACTCATTGGCTTAAGAGTTCCCTCTCTAAAGACATCTACCTCACCAAACTCACTATAGCTTGTAGCCAGTCAGATTGACATAATCTCATCCATCCAACAATAGGGTAAACAAAAAGTCCCTCTCCCATGGTTTTCCCCTTCTATTATAGAGGGTTTCATAGGTGACACTTGGAACTTCATGCATAGTTAATTATTTTTATTAATCAAAAGATTAATTATTCACCCACCCATGTGTCACCCTCTCCCAAAGTCTTTCCAAAATTATCTACTTAAATTTTAATTTCAAAAATAATATTTTTTCCTCGCCCCAATAAGACTCCCTAATTCTTCTCCTAGTTGTCTCTTAATCCCCATTTTCTACTCCTTAATTTGTGTTCATTACTGATGCCAACTAACTTAGTTTCATATTTGTTCCCCTAACTACCTTCTAATTTTACTCAGCTTGCCTCTTAGATGGATAAGGTTATGTTGGATCTTGCCACATGGAGGTTATTTAAATTTCTCTAATTTAATTTTTTTAATATTTATTTTAATTCGCCACCCTCTTTTCTTAAAGAAGTTAAACTATTTTAGGATTAATCTTTATAATTAACTTTATGTCACTCTTCTCCCCTTTACCTATTAAAATATTTATGTACATTATCTACCTAATATTTCCCAACATGGGAAAGGTAGAGTTCTCAAGTTACGATAATTTTATTTCTTCTTATTCTCCCCTTACCCAAAGTTTTATTCTTGATTTAATTGCCTTAGTTCTAAACTCATTTACCACCTAATGTGAATGGGTAGGATTTTCATATCTTGATTATATTTAGTAGTTTTTTTTGTATGCCAAGGGTTCCAAGTCAGTCGTGCCCTTCAATAAATTTCTTTTGAAGTTCCAAGGGTGTCATGTCTAACAATTTATTCTTGATGCCAAGAGCACTAGGTTGGTCTTGCCCTTAAAGAACTTCCCTTGAAGTTCCTGAAGTCCTTATAATTGGTAAGGAAAATGGTGACGCATCTCCTCGATGTCCTCCCAAGTGGTTGAAATGGGACTATAATTGTCCCACTGTAGTTCATTGGTCCAGTATGTGAATTAGTTCGACCATCAACGTGCCCTCGTCTGAAACCTGCAAATGAACCAAGTCAATAACATGCGAAGGATCTAGAATATAATGATGCAAAATAGAAACATGGAACACATCATGCATTCATGCTAGTGATGGAGGTAAAACAATCCTATATTCCACCAAACCTTTTCTTTCTAAGATTTTAAAAGGTCTCACAAACTATGGAGACAATTTTTCTCCCTTCCAAATCTTACTAAGCTCTTTTAGGGCCTTACTCTCAAAAACACCCTATCTCACACTTCATAACTTTGATTGATCTAATGAGCATAAACATAGCTCCTTTGTCAATCTTATGCTTCTTTTAGCCTCCCCCTAATCACAGGCATTTGTTCTTCCATCTCTTGCACCACTTCTGGTCCTATTAATACTCAGTCCTCTAGATAGTCCCAACTAAGAGGTGTTCTACAAGGTCTCCCATACAAAAACTCAAGTGGTGACATAATGGAACTTTAATAACTGTCACTGTAAGAAAATTATATTAGTGGTAAAAAAATTCCCATCATTTTTGTTGGTCCATCACATACATTCGTAGCATGTCCTCGACGATTTGATTATTCCTCTTTGTTTAACCATATATCTCAAGGTGATAAGTGGTGTTGAAGTTCAATTGGGTTCCCAATGCATCTTGGAAACTGGTCCAAAACCTTATTGTAAGAACTTCTCCCCTATCTGCTATGATCTTCCTTAGCACTTCATGTAATCTCACAATCTCATCAATAAAAAGCTTGGCTATCTTTGATGCCCTATATGTAGTCTTAATTGGTATAAAATGGGTACTCTTGGTCAACGTGTATACCACTACAAATATGGCATTGTGTCTTCTTGTGGTCATTGGTAGTCCAACAATGAAATCCATTGACATAACTTCCCATTCAGATTCTGATATCTCATGGGGTTCTAGTAACCCTATTGGAAGCTTGTATTCATCTTTTACTTGCTGACATTCTAAGCATCTCGCTAAAAAGTTTATAATCATTAGAAAAATTTTGTAGTCTAAAATGGGCCTCCTAAGGAATATTATAAAATATAGTGGAAATAATAAAATAATATTAGATTGCATCATCAAATTTTGAAGGGAAAAAAGAAAAACTATTTTTTCAACTCATATTTTCAACTTATCTCCCTACGTTTTTACTCAAATTTCGAGTAGGAGCACGCGTTGGATGTGAAATTTAATTCCCAATTCGAGAAGTACCCATCTTACATAATTTCGATGGACCTTTATACATGAAAAATGAGAAATACATGAAATATTTGATTGCAATCACATCTTTCATGTGTTTCTCATTTTTCGTGTAGCCAGGTCCATCAAAAGTATGCAACATGGGTACTCCTTGGATAGAGAATTCAATTTTGCATCCAACAAGTGCTGTCACTTGAAATTTTAGTAAAATAGTAGGGATATAAGTTGAAAATACAAGTTTAAAAGGTAGTTTTTTATTATTTTTTAATCCTTTTACTTTTTTACTCTGAAATTGGTGAATCATCCCCCATGGTTGACATCTTCATCTTGAATCCTATTGGTTTTTATAAAGTCAATTTTGGTTGTAAATTTTGTTTTGAGGCCCATTTTAGACTTGAAAAATTCTCTAATGGTCCTTCTTCATCCCTTTCCAAAAGAAGAGTGGTTTCATGTCTGCACCCATCTTCTAACACTCGGGTGTGCCATGTATACTGCTCGATGTGGTTAGCTCAAGATTAATTAGCATATATATTCATTTGGTGCCACATATATCCTACCCTAAAATTGTAGTAGTCCATCACTATCAAGGAAGTATCCTTCATACTTTGGGATCATCATTTTTTCTTCCCTCAAACTCTTGCTAACCTCCTAGTACTAGGTATCCTCAAATTGTAAGTCAAGCAACTTCTCCCTCATGTTCGTCTTTAAGGTAATCACCAAAAATATCCGAGGTCTCCTACTTAAAGAATCAACCACCCTATTTACCATTCTCTTTATATAAGTAATATCAAAATCATATTAATTGATTAGCTCAAACCACCATCTTCGTCTTGCATTTAAGTGGTCTTGAGTGAATATTTGTTATAGCCCACAATGGTCAGTCCTAAGTTCAAACTTCTTTCATAGAAGGTAGTGTCTCCAAATTTTTAGGGCGTAAACAATTGTTGCCATTTCTAGATTATGGGTTTTGTAGTTCTCTTTGTGGGTTACAAGTTTTCTTGATGCGTATGTTATTACTCTTCCTTCTTACATCAATACTGATTCAAGAGGATCTTGTCAGTCCAGCATGAGCGGAGTCTTCAGTGGTTCAACATCGAAGTGATCATCAAAAGATCAAGGTCAATGAGCTCTTGAGCTTTATCAACTTCTCTAGTTTCGTCATCAACATTTAGTGTCCGGTATCTTTAGCTTCAAGAGTGATGTTATGGTTGTCCGGTAATGTTAATGGTTGATATGGTTTTCATGATATTCTAAGGAAATGGTTTTGTACTTGGTTGTTGAAATGTGTTTTGTCGTCAGTTCTTCCAGGGTTTGGTTGCCGATGTCTTCATCATCAGTTCCACCAGGGTCGGTTATTGAAAAGGATTCAGGTATCGTCATGTGGTGTTATGTCATAAAGTGACAATTGTTGAAAAAGGGTTGTTTTAAATCTAAACATCTAAAACCTAATACATCATGTATTAAAATGTGATAACCCTAACCCATACCTAAAACCTAATGCAAACATTAAATCCTGTCTAAAGACCTCTTGGACCATAAAACATTACAAAACACATGTAACATTATAAACCATATTAAAACAAAACAATACATAAACCACAGTCCCTAACCACAGCGGGACCACAACAACGAGGCATGTGTGTTATCGGGAAAACTAGTGTCCATTCAGAGCTACTAGTCCCACTAAGATGGGTAACTATCTTAGAAACAAACAAACTAAAGTTACTTGCATTTTCCTTTATGAGAAGTAGATGAAAGAGGAGCAGAGAGTACCAACCTCAGCCCTTTGCTTGGCTCCTTGCTTGTTTCCTCTCCCCTTTGACAGATATTTGCCGCTCCTTCCTCGCTTGTCCCACTTCAAAGAATACCTGTAGAGTTAAAGTAGCATAATACCATCAAAGAATAGAGATCTACAATCCTAAACAATATAGGATTAGATATATATTGACCATACAAATGCATATATCAACTCAAACATACAAGAATATGGAGGAAAACTCAAATAGCTTTATTAATAGAAAGAGTAGAAGAGAGGATTACAACCCATTGATCTGACCCATCGTCATCTTCCCAACATGAAAGCCCTTCTTTACCTCATGAAAAGCTAGATCACCCAACACTATGATGTTCCATAAAGAAACCAACAACACTTCCTTACAAAATACAAGATTCAGCCTCTGGATCTCTGGGATGAGGGATGCATATATAGATGTTTGCAGGTGGGTGAGTCAGCTTCTGGGATTTTGATTAGTGTCCTATATATAATATTTCTTGGTTCCACTTGGAGATTCATGATCTCTTACTCATCCATGGGCGAATTCAGAGAGGCAACTGTCAAATGGGCAGTTTTTAGAAGATTCTCTGGGTTTCCACCTAGCCAATTGCTTCTGCCATTTGCCCACTCTCGTTCATCGCACCCCAGAGCAGGGCTTTTCAGTATGCATCACACATTTTGCATGTGGTAGGTGAGATGCATTGCACCCTTAGCACTGAGTAGTCTATATGGTCTAGTTTTGACCAGTTCTAAGTAGTTTTTCAGGGAGAACTTCTGGGAGATGATGTAATTATTTGACCTTGCTCCTTTAAGGTATGAAACAACACTTTTAGGGACTTATAAGCCCTTTGTTTATGGACATATGTGATTGGGGCTGCAGTGCCAAATACGTTTATAACAGTTGCCCCCTAAAGCATGAGGTCATAAATCCTTTTGATGTCGGGTGAAATACTTTATCATGAGGATCCGAGGTTTTTCGAACTCGAAGGAGACCTATAATAAGATACAATACAATAAAATATCTTCATAATATTTTCATGATCTAGCTGAGGCGGGCATTCCCATGCTCAACTTTATAAATTCATTTTCATGTACATAGGACAGACAACCGTCTATGTGGCAGACTAATGATTCTGGTAGAGCCATCATCCTTTGGCTTGGATGATTATCTGTGCAATAATGATGTACATTTGATGCCTTTATTTTCCTAAATATATCACAACCCGGATGGATGAAACTAGATCTGGGGTCTTCAAAACTCGTTCAATCTTTGCCCGAAGTACAAGTCGATCCATGTGAAAAGATGTTCTGGCGTCGAACATGGAAAGACATCGCCTGATTACCAACCAATTATGTAAGCTGTTAACAGGCGTGAGAGGAATCACCGATAATGATAATGACCCTCAAGGTACTGCAGTACAATTCACGTGGTGTGAATACATGAGTCGATGTCGAACACCACACAAAATCTTTCAGTCGAAGGCCATTGATGTAAACCTGTCGCCGGAAGTGAGAAACTTGCCATTGAGGCATGCAAGCTTCAAAGTACTGAAAGGGTTGTTCCTAAGTCAACTTCTTGGATAATGAGCTGATGTTGACAAGACGTGACCCGTCGTAGGAGGGCCTTAATGAATCCCACATCTACGACACAGAACGGAGCAAATGATTTTGTGGAGGTGAAAACGATCTGATGATACATGGTTCAAGGTGGTGGTCATGAAAGAATGAAGCACGAAGGTATTGCAGCAGATGAGACACAAGCTAGGTCAGTGAATTCTTTGAGCGACTTATCTTGAACATATTGGCGACACTGAAATGGATTAGTAGCGTTAACCCCACAAATGGATGGTACGGTGGACCAATGGTAATATGACCGGTGAACAGAATAACCCAACTCGACTCAATCATGGTAATAGAGTGAAAGTGTCATGTTCAAGAGCGACTTGCTACCAATAAAGTTTCTTCAAGTTTTCTTCTCAATTTTCCCCAGTCATTTCTGACCAGTACCTCTTTATTTTTGTCAAGCTTGAGGAGGATAACATATGCTTGTTCTATAATTTTCCCTTCAGCAAACCCGTTGCTATGTTTTAACGAGCCTAGTGATAGTGAAACTCGTTCATGTCTGCATGGACAAGTTTGTCGCTGTTGGTTTTAACGAGTTTAACGACAAATATAACTCGGTCCTTTTTCAATTTTAGAGTGTCTGAAAAGGGACAGAAAGAAAACTCCAGTATTCCTTTTTCATCATGTAATCCCTTAAGTCCAAAAACGTGTAAAATAATATGAAAGGGATGACTTTTCGATAGTTTTAACGAGCCAAACAAGACAAGCGTTCGATCTTTTTGTGTAATAATCCCTCAGGTCCAAAAAGATTAAAATCTAGAGGAGGGATAGCACTTCCGATTGCTTTAATGAGCTGGAGAGGCCAATTGCTCGGCAATATTTTCATATTTTACGAGTTAGATGAAAAGAGTTTAAAGGAGACTCGTTTTTTGAGGAACGATTGATGTTTTTAGATAGCAGCTGGTTCTAGGTCAGGTTTGGAACTTTTCAATCATGGCAGTGTAAAGAAGGTGGCTAACAGAATCACTCGTCGTAGTTGTTCCTCAAAAGGGGTAAACAATCAAATGGAGGCGTATGATCGGCTAAAAGAGAGTGGAGGTGATGGTAAGAACACAACCAAGGCTCAAAAACTGATAATAATGCAATCACAATGGTTATTTACTGAAGGTGGGTTCGTTTTTTAATGAGCTTAAACTCTGGTGGAACATATGCTCATTACTAGGTTTATATTTTAACGAGCTTGAACTTCGCGCAAAACTGCTCGTGCCAGTCGTATAATAAGGATGTCTCATCGATAGGTTCATTTTTTAGGGAGCTTGCCCCATTCGAAACTTTGCTCTAGAGCCTTTTGCATGTAAGCTAGAATGACCAACTACTGTCCTAGGGGTTAATTAACTACTAGGGTTAGGTAGGAAAACTCTTCCTTTACTTTGTCAGTGCCATTTGGCCCCTACAAAGGTGAATGGTCGATCAGACCAATCACCTAACTTAAGCAGTCAAAGTCAAGAAAACTATGGGGTTAGAGTTATGCTGGTCACTTTTCACTTGCGTACAAAAGGTTTGCATGCCCCTAGGTATAACAAAGTAGAGTTTCCAAGTTACCCTTCAATTTGCAGACAAAACACTTGCTCTATCAGGAAAGGCATACCTTCTGACGGATGTACCTTACTCCAATCTAATCCAATTATCCTAAATGGACGTGTGTGTCAAACTAATCATATATCCTCCACGGAAACCTACCCTATACTTGAAGTTTTCCTGCCAAAGCAGACCAGGGCGCATGCCCCTTGGGTTTCAGTCACAATCATCGAATCACTCGCGCTCATCAGGTGGACGGACTGGAGATTGATGAGACAATCCTTGCACAAAAAGACCAGTTAGGGACGACATTTGACTATTAGCTATGTGTGAGCCGGGAAATGAAAGCTGGTCTACGAGCTGGACCACTCTGCCTTCATGCGGAAAACACATCACTCGAAAGAGTGAGGAGACAATGGCTCCCATGCTATAAATGTAGTCATGCCCAAGGAGTAGATTGTAATCTAAAGGTACTTAGACTACCATTACATTCAGGTAGACAGTTTTCCTTGTCAAAGTTATAGGCAAACTTGGAAGGATCCTTAACGGTCGATTGGGTCCTTTGTCGAAGCCTGTCAGATTTCGCATCTTAGGCAGAAGCGATGGGAAACCAAGCACTTTCAAAGCAGTTGAGGAAAGGATACTCATAGAAGCCCCTTCATCTATGATAGTACCGACCATGACCATTCTATAAGCTTGTACAATGATTCAGAATGGTACATTAGATGGTAGACGGGGTCTGCCTAGTAGATTCCAATCGAAGGAAATGACTAGGTTGCTTGGAGGTGGGACCGAATAAACGGCTGGATACATCTCTAACAAAATTCTTTCCTGTAGTAAAGGAATGGGTAGATTTCCCCCATGTTCATCGGAGTCTGTGTTTATGAAGAGAATTTGAACAGTTTCGTTCTCATTCTCTTTGGTGACTGTATCATCTGAAGGTAGACCTTTTGAAGACAAGACTGGGTCGACTGCCATCTCGACCTGTTGAATTTGGTCCGTTGTGGAATTGGAGGTTTTATCTTCAATGATAGATGATTTGATCGACCACAAAGGTGTGTCAGTTGGATTTTCAACTAGCGATGGACTTGGCAAGAGTTTCTTGTATCCAGGAGGAAGCTGTAGCGGTGAGGCAGGACGGTTATCCAAGACTCTTTTAGTTTCGTCTAGGAAGGGACAACGGTGGATGGCATGATCACCTACACACAGTCTACAAGGAATTTTAGATCTTCCTTTTTTTCCAGTGACTTCATTTTCACTAGTTAACAATGTAGTTTCAACATGATCGTCAGAGGTTGACAACACCAGATTGTGCAAGAGGGGAGACCAGTCCCTTAGATCCGTGGGATGCAAGGACAATCTCGATGATAGTGGTCTCCTTTGAAAATGACACATGGAGATTTAGGTTTGGATGGTGTAGTGTGTGGATTTTTTCTAGATGATGCATGGTTGCTCCTTTTTTCCGTTGGCTCCTTCTTCTTCTTCTTCTCAGTTACTTGGTCCTTAGCTTTACCATCTTTACCAAGCGAAGAGGAGGAAGGAGAGGGAGAAATAAATGAAGTAGAAGGTTGGGGGGTAACTTTAGTATCATCCGATTGCTGATTTGATTGCTCAGGAATCATGGTGCTTTGAATGACAGAGGTCGAGAAGATCCATACTGGTAGGCCAATTGTCAGTCCTGGAAGGGACAATGTGGCCATATGAGGTGCACCAACATCTCCCCAAGAGGAGAAAGGACTAGGATTTCCCCCAAGGGGAAATACTTGGTTGGTGGACTCCATTTTCTCAACCTAAGATCAACGAGGGAAGAATGACATTATTCCGATTAAAATAAATTTGATGATGCTTTGACACAACTTGCTTTTTCAATTTTTAAGAGTCGAGAAAAAGCTAAAGATGACTCTAGTTGCCTTCGATTTTTAATGAGCCTGAAGTGAAAAGTGCTTAGATGGACCTTTTCTTGTTAAGGAGTCTGAAAAGGAATGAAAGTGACTACTCTAGAAATCTAGATAGAGGGATTACCAAACCTATCGCAAAACTGCAGAATACTTTTTACAGTACAACAGTCAATCTTCATAAATGCTGTGTTCAGTGCATTGTGATCGATAGGGTGGCAGACATGGCTTCCTAAGGATAAAGGATATAACCTATTGTGGTCTCCCAATATATACTCGACGGTACGTGGGAGCACAAGTCCGTACTGGCACTTGTCATCTCAAAGAGGAGGAATCACCCAACCTTCGATGAAAGTGATAGTTACCAGGCTTTATGACACTGAAATACGTCTCTAGCCTAGACTTCTAAATGTTGTGCGTTAGATTCCAACGCATTTTTATGTTCATTGAATTTATTTTATAGTTGATCTTTCTTAAGAAGTTTGCCTTTAAGGTTCACCGCGTGATGTAGATACAAAATTCCTAAATATGCAATCTAAGATGATAAATAGTCGTTTACTCTTCTTTTTGCAATGAAAATCCTAGCTACTAAGGAAAGAGAAGCAAATTTCTTTCAACATAGAGCAGAGAGCACACACTAGATGCACTGTCCTAAATCAAAATCAACAAGTAGTCTAAATGAAAATGCACATGCAAGTATTTGTTTTCTGCTTTCTTAATGTGTGAATGAAAAAAAGAATACTAAGTACAAATCTGAATTATCTTTTCAAAGTGACAGTACTAACAATTTTCTCTTCAAAAGACGAAAGGAAGACAAGGATGACACTTTGCGATTTTGAATTGAAAACTGCTTTCGACACTTGAAATACTATTAATTCAAGTCAAATACAAGAGTAACAGTGGAATCAACCATAAAAAAGAGTAGGATTCTTTTCTTTGACTGAAAACGATACTTGCGACACTTCCAAATCAAAAGACGACAGTTCGACTAAGCTACTTTTTTGTAAAGGAGAACTGCAAATGACGAAAAATACATAAAAAAATTCACAATTCTTTGTACAATGGAGGCTGAATAATGCAAAGGAAGGGAGTTTCAATAGTGCTATACTAATCACAGAAAACAAAAATCCAGAATAAAGCTGAAGAGAATGAAGAAAAACCAAAATCTAGATGCAGAAACAGTCTTATCTGATCATCGCACTTGTAACACAGGGAAATAGGGATGCATCTCACCTACTGCACACGGGAGGTGCAATGCATCCAGACTGTCAAAAGGAAACAGTGCAATGGTCCAGGGACGAGACTTTAACTTGGTTTTTGGTCACAGTTTGTAGCTTAGTTCAGGGATTTAAGCTGAGCTAATGATAGTCAGTAAATACAAAGCATAGGGGCTGATCTAATGAGGTTACTTGAGCCACCACTAGGGAAATTAAGATGTTTGAAAGTCAGATGTTTAATTCATAAACTAACTTGGAGATTGACTGAAGTGACGTTTCTCTACTTTGCAGTCGCATAGCAAAAGTAGTTCGATGGCTAGCTAGCATAACTTCAGGCTCCGTCTATAGCTTATAAAGTAAACAAACTAGAAACAAGCAAACAAGCTATTCACTCCCCAATGGAGTCACCATTTTTTTATCAGGGAAACTAGTGTCCATTTAGAGCTGCTAGTCCCACTAAGATGGGTAGCTATCTTAGAAACAAACAAACTAAAGTTACTTGTGTTTTCCTTTATGAGAAGAAGATGAAAGAGGAGCAGAGAGTACCAACCTCAGTCCTTCACTTGGCTCCTTGCTTGTTTCCTCTCCCTTTGACAAATCTTTTCCGCTCCTTCCTTGCTTGTCCCACTTCAAAGAACACATGTAGAGTCAAAGTAGCATAATACCATCAAAGCATAGAGATCTACAATCATAAACAATATAGGATCAGATATATATTGACCACACAAATGCATATATCAACTCAGACATATAAGAATATGGAGGAAAACTCAAATAACTTTATTGATAGAAAGAGTAGAAGAGAGGATTACAACCCATTAATATGACCCAACGTCATCCTCCCAGCATGAAAGCCCTTCTTCACCTCATGAAAAGCTAGATCACCCAACACTATGATGTTCCACAAAGAAACCAACAACACTTCCTTGCAAAACACAAGATTCCAACCTTTGGATCTCTGGGATGAGGGATCCATATATAGATGTTTGCAGGTGGGTGAGTCAGCTTCTGGGATTTTGATTAGTGTCCTCTCTCTAATAGTTCTTGGTTCCACTTGGAGATTCATGATCTCTTACTCATCCCTGGGCGAATTCAGAGATGCAAGTGTCAAATGGGCAGTTTCTAGAAGATTCTCTGGGTTTCCACCTAGCCAACTTCTTCTTCCATTTGTCTGCTCTCACTCATCGCACCCCACAGAAGGGATTTTCAGTATGCATCGCACTTTTTGCATGTGGCAGGTGAGATGCATCACACCCTTAGCACTAAGTAGTTTGTATGGTCCAGTTTTGACCAGTTCTGAGTAGTTTTTCAGGGAGAACTTCTGGGAGATGATGTAATCAGCTAACCTTGCTCCTTTAAGGTATGAAACAACACTTTTAGGGACTTAGAAGCCCTTGGTTTATGGACATATGTGATTGGGGTTGTAGTGCCCAAATATGTCTATAATAATGTGAGCAGACTAGGTATAACCATTGAGGTCTTCAGAACCACAGAATTAACGCAGCTAATTGTAACTTCGTCGGGAGATAAACTTAGCATGTGAACATAGTTTTGACAACTGGAAAATCAGGGGTATATATGTGTCGCTTGGTGGCAGTTGCGATCAGGCAGGAAACCGTGACATGTGAGAGCTGGGTTAGCCAACCGTCAATCGCCGTGGCCAACAGTTAATAGAACTGCTGAGGTTCAAACTGCGAGCTCAGTCACCTGCTCACATGAGCTTTCAACACCTCTGCGCAGTTAACTTGAATGCCAGTAGATTAATTTATCCAACATCTAAAAGTGGGTTTTCATTGCAGTTTTGGTGCTATTTTAATGCAACCACCTTGTAGCAATTACCTAAGGTGTGTCTAGGTCATAAGACAAAACCAAATCAAATACATTCATTCCAATCTTGGTTTGTGAGGTTTCGAATGTACCTGCAACCTTATAATAACATTATTTTTCTCATGTAAAAGGGATCATAGTGGTTTTAGAGTTTTGTATGTAGATTCTGGAGGATATAGGTTGATTTGTTTTTAGTGTAACAGGAGCATAGGGAGTCAGAATTGGGAATCGTGACATGCGTTGGAAATCTAATTAAGAGAGATTTCTTGTGACAGTGACCAGAAGTGCCTGCATGCACAATCAGTCTAGTTAATTTTCAGTGTAATCGACCTCCTGAGATTCAATCCTAATAAAGTGGATGCCCATATTGAAAGCGGACCCGGAGACGTAGTCCATTAGGGACGAACTTCGTAATCAATAGTGATGTATGGCATCACTGTGTTTTTGCTACTTTTCACTTCTATTTACATCTTACTTATGTTTCAATTCTGCCATCAATTCATTCCTTTTCGATCAGTTCTCACGGTCAAAGCACTTTAATTTAACATTCGGTTCACTAATGGAATTAATCAATTCTACTTCAGTTTAACATATGATCATTTCAGATCAAATACGCAACCTAACCCTTCCTTGGAGGCATCAATGAAAACCAAAAATTCTTGATCCATATCTCGTACCTTCAAAATTCACATCATTGTTAATAATACCTTTAACCTTTGGAACACCTCTTCACATTTTTTAGTCAAAATGGACTTCTTGTTCTTTCTTTGGAGCTTGGTAATGGGCCTTGTTATCTTTGAAAATCCTTTGACAAATTTATGATAATACCCTGCCATTCCCATCGAACTTCGTATTTCATGAAAATTATTGGTGTTTTCCATTACATGATGGCCTTAACCTTCTTTAGGTCCACTATGATAGTCTCCCTATAGATAATGCCCAAGATAATGTATCTTGGATTGGTAAAAGGAACACTTTGACAACTTCCCATACAATTATTTCTCTCTAAGACATTGTAGAACTAGCCTCAAGTATTCGTCATGCTCTTATGGGGTATTTGAGTTGGCAAAAATGTCATCAATAAAGGCTTGTAAAAACTTGTCTAAGTAATCCTGAAATATTCCATTCATTAAACTCATGAAAACACCTGGGGAATTTGTCAGTACAAAGGGTAAGGCTACAAATTCATAATGCCCAAATATTTTCTTAAAGGTTATCTTCGGGATATCATCTTCCTTGATTCCCAACTGATGATATCTTGACCTCATATCTATCTTTGAAAACATCATTTCTCCTCTCATTTGATAAAAAAGTCATCTATCCTTTGTAGAGGATATTGATTTTTTATCGTTATCGTCAATTCACAATCACTAAGACCCATCCTTCTTCTTAACAAAAATTACAGGGGCTCCCCATGGAGATAAGTTGGGTCGTATGAACCCCAAGTCCAATTATTCATTTAATTGGATTTGTAATTCCATTAGCTCTGGATTTGAAATATGATAGGGTGCATTTGCAATAGGCTCATTTCCTGGTTTAAGGTGAATGGTGAAATCAATTTCCCTTTTAGGGGGCTTCCTAGGTAGTTCTTCAGGAAATACATCCTTAAATTCAACAAGAATTACATGTTTATTTAGGTTTTCAGAATCACCCTTGTCATTTAGAGCCACCACCGTGAACATTTGAGATCCCTTTCATCTATATTTCATCATTTGCATTAAGGAGATGAACCTTAGGGACACCCCTCGGTTCTTTCCCCTCATGGATTTTATTTGGTTGTCATCATCTGTGAAATGCAGTATCTTGTGTTTGTAGTGTAGAATTGCCTCATGTCATTCCAACCAATCCTTTCCTATGACCATATCAAAGACTCCTAAGATCATAGAGTACAAGGATACTTTAGTCTTACATACTCCCAGATCCACCTCACAATCCCTGACCATCCTTCCTAGATTTCTTTTTATACCACATGCCATTTCTACATGTCTAAAATCATGTTGTGAAATTTCTTCATGTTAAATATTTGATAATGCGTTTAGAGAAATAAAAGAATTAGTAGCTCCTAGATCTATTAAAATGACAAAAATAATACCATCAATATTACCTCGTGTTTTCAACACAATGGACTGGTGTTCTACTTGATAATTGTTCACCGCTGCATGGATGCGATGAGCTTTCCCCAAATCCCCCATCATAGCTGCCTTTTGAGTTGAGTTGGTATTGCCTGTATTTTGAGGGAAATCCCTCACATAGTGTGGAACTCCACAAGTTCAACAACCCCTCTTAGGAGCTTGGCTCCTACTATCAGTTGGATCGAGAGTTGGCCTAAAACTCTACTCATAAGAGCCAGCCTCTTAGGATTGGTGTTGAAGTGGTGTGGCTTGGCATTGTCGCAAAGGAAAATGTTGTTGTGGTTGACAAGTCTGCTAAGGTACCCTGTGAGGTTATTGAGTTGGACATGTATATGGTTTTCTTTGATTCCCTATTAACAACTTTTGATGATTGAGCAGTGGCCCCCTTCGAAAATTTTTGTGTTCCATATTGTTTCCACTAGACACTCTTGATCCTACATGCTTTATTGTCCTACTAGGTTTGATGTTCATGATCTCCCACTACACTGTCTCATGCAAGGTGTGAGGCATTAAGATCCTAACCTTGGCATGGATGTTAAAATTTAACCCATACAATTTTTTTTTCAATCGAAGCTTCTTTGTGTTTAAGTGAGGGGAATAGTGAAGTAGTTCCATGAAAAGAGCCTCAGAATCTAGCACTAAGTGACTCCCCTACTTTAGTGCATTGAATTCATTCAATTGTCTTTCAAGGAACTCCTCTGATAGGTAACATTCTCTAAACTTTTATTAAATAATTCCCAAGTTACTTTTGAGATAAACATCCCCAACTAGGGTAATAATGTCTTCCACAAAAGTAGTATGTTTCCCTTTAGATAAAATAAACCCATCTTAGCCTTCAGGTTTGAGGTGTAACCTCTCAGGGTAAAGCACTTACCCATGTTTTCTAACCACGCCTCTGCAGTTTAACCATCTGTGGACCCCCAAAACTCTGGAAATTTTACCTTTTACATATCTCAAAGTACATAATTTCTTGCGGTGTTTTGGGGTGCTTCATTTTGCATGACAAGTCTTACATGCGCCCATTCCAAATAGTTCATTAATGCCTCAGACATATGCTTGAATGACCTCCTTAAGTTAAATACTTCTCTGGTGGGAATATGATCTTGTGTTGCGATGTATTCCCCATCATTGGGTGACATGACAGTAGTTGGTTGCTTTGGTGGCACTATGTTGTGTCCTCTAGTAGCCCTACTCTTCCAGACTCCTCTTCTAGTCATGGCATCCTTTTGGAATCAACATCAAGTTTCCTTCATTTAATAGGAAAGAGGCAATAGCTTTAATTTTTACAAAAACACAAGCAAGAACCTAACATCCTATCTAAACTGTGAAACATTGCTCTCCACCATACATTAATTCCAAAATGCAATCACACACATCTACTTATAACTATACTAAATTTATGAAGAATTGATGAGAAATCATCAAGGGGCGTTGTACCCCAAATTTTCATTTATTCAAGGGCTTATAACGTGAAATGAGAAAAATCAATTGTCATATCTTAACTTACTTCCTAAAAAAACATATATTCCTTTAAAAGAAACATATACTCTTAACATTCACTTTTATATGGGTAAGTGTTAGAGTTCCAATAAATATTGAAACTTGTAAGCTTACGTAGCGATCTTATTAGTTGCGTTGTCAAGCTTATCCTTATCTATGGAATCATCAGTCGTATCTTATAGCTATAGTTAGAAGCCTCTATTGTTCCTATAAATTAGGCTCATGTATAGCTCATTTTCTCAAGCAATGAAGCATGTTTCTCTTCATTCTTCATCTTGTTATCTCTTGGTAGAAGGATTGTTTAGCTTTTCAATCTAATCCTTGGGTATTTTAATACTCGTTCATGGTTCAAATCTATACTGTGAGCTCCCTTATCATCTTTTTTGAGATCTATTTTAAAGTTTTTAAGATCTATTGGGGTTTGGAATTTGTTGTTCATTCCTTGAAGCTGCTGGAGAAGAGTGTGGAAGTTGTTGAGGCTTTGTTCAACGAATTTATGAATTTACTGTAAGTTCTCAAAGGCTCCATTCATATTTGACAGAATTTTCCATAATTAATTTGCCCATTTTTTAATTTTTCCCGTGATCTTTTTAAAAAAGAGAAAGGATATTTAGAAACGGAGAAAGGTATTTATGAATATATTGTTTTGGTTTTCAAAAAAGGAGAAAGTTTTCCCACAAATTTTAGAGGAGGAAGAAAGCGTATGGGTAATTTTTTTTTTTAAATGTTTAGATTTCTTTGGGCTTCATTAAAATTATTCTTTGGATTTTTTTGGGAAAATAATACTTGGGAAAAAATTATTGACTTGGGTAAAAAGGATAATTTGGGAAAATATTATTGCCATTTCTTGGCATTTTTTTTATTGGCGTAAAAATAAGTTTGGGCAATTTTTTTGGCATTCTGCAATAGTTGTAAATTTTGAGTTTTTATATTATGGTAGAGTTAAGGACAATAAAGTTAGTTAATCCATACAATTATCATACCTGGAAAAGAAAAATGCAAAAATTGTTGCAATCTAAGGGGTTGTGGCAAACATTAAGTGAAAATCAACTGAATTTTACAAAAGAAATTGAAAACTTTGCCTACAAGAACAAACTGGTTGAAGTAATGGGGCTGATTGGGTTGCATGTTTCAGAAAACCTATTATTTCATCTTGAAGAATGCGAGCCTCCCAAAGAAAGTTGGGAAAAACTAGCTTCTGTATTTGGAGGTATCAATGAGTTCCATGCATTAGAATCGGAAACTAAATTACTAGCCCTAGTACCTTATGAGAATGCTCTAGTACTTGTCCGATATGGACATTAGGTGGAATGAACCTCAAAAACAATACAAGACTTGAGGACAAGTCTTTATATCAGAAAGGGGGAAGTTGCAAAAGAAACTCAGTTGAGTAGCTGAAAGTTTGAGCAATTGAATTGAAGAAGGAACTAGAATTGTATTGTAGAAGGGACCTAAAACATTATTGGAAACATTGTGCAGAAGGGGCCTGAAATGTTAAAAAAAAACATGTATCATATTACAATACTGCATAAAAATATACATGATAGTAGGGACCTGAATCATCAAGTACCAATTGCATAAGGGACCTGAATGACATCAATAATCAATGATCCCGAACCAATGATGAATGCAAGAACATGAAGCAGAAATAAAATCTACATTTCAATCTATCCTAGATGATCCATCAAAGATATATGACCAAAAGACATCATCAAATACTATTAGGGAGTAAAGTACAGTGAGTAAAAAGTTTTGCTCTTGAAATTTCAAATTTTTTAGAAATTTTTTAGAGATTGTTAAGATTAAGTTAGTACCTGACATACATATTTTACCTACATATTCATTTCAGTAAGCTCATTATTCTATTCATCATACTATCCTGTTCATATATTCATACCAATTATTCTACATTTAATTCCATAAACATACTCCAAATATTCTTTTCATATTCTATATTCATATTCATAT
Organism: Pinus taeda; assembly: GCA_000404065.3. Classification (NCBI taxonomy): domain Eukaryota; kingdom Viridiplantae; phylum Streptophyta; class Pinopsida; order Pinales; family Pinaceae; genus Pinus; species Pinus taeda. The sequence goes on along the minus strand of APFE030738050.1, from coordinate 134,780 downwards.
TCCATATTCATTTCATATTTCATAACCCTAAGTATTTTTTTTTTGAAAAGAAAATGGATTAAAATAGAGGGTCCAATAGTTGAAACCCTAGAACCTACAAAACCATACACAAGATTAGTACCATGAAATTAATTTTAAATATGAGCTAAACGTGGTCATTTTAAAATTAACATACATATATTGAAATATGCGCATTATGAAATAATACAAAGTGAAGGAAATCGAAATACTTTATTTCGACATGTTATAATTAAAGCACATAGAAAGGATGCTATTAAGTGAAAAAGGTTATCATAATGCAAATCATGTGATGACTATGCAATGCAAACAAACATTATGAAATGTTTCAGAGGAATAAGACATGGGAAATGGATATGAAGAGGAGGTATGATGATAATTGACGGGGATAAGGCCATGCAATAAAAATATAAGCTATGCAATAAAACTATAATTAAATTCAAAGCAGCAATCAAATCACAATGCACCATAATGAAATGAATAACAATACGAGCCGCTGGAAATGAAATGTATGGTAGGCAGACTATACGGTGAAATGAGTAATACAGTAGTCAAAGGTAAAGTAATAAAATCCAAGACGTGGAGGTAAGTACTATGGGTAGCTATGCAAGATGGCCACAAAGAAATGAAGGACAACCACATAGGGAAGTAGTTGGAGGACGCATCATGTAGGAACGATCAACCAAATTTGAAAATATAGTAGTGAACATTTCAACAAAAACAACACAGTGAGTTTTGCATTCAACCCGAGCTCATACAATACACCTTTTCCATTTTTACACACAGAATGCTATAAAAATCAATTTCTCTCCATCATCATAGCCATTTGTAGGCTCAGGGAGAACGACGAAGTGTTGCATAAGATATTAGCACATAGTCGAGAGGCTGAGGTGAATGGTTTGATAGATAAAACGTGGAAACAAAGGAAATCAAATCGAGAGAGGAAAGGCAAGAGATATAGCAGTGGGAAATCAGAGCGATAAGAAGAAAAAGCAGAATAGATTGAGGGATAAGCCAAGAAAACTAGCAAAGAAAACAGAGTTAACTAAAGAAGATCTTGTGAGCAAAAAGGTAAGACCAAAACTTGATTTCTCTCAATAAATGAAGCAGATATTTTATGAGGAAATTTAGAGATTTTTAAATGAAACACAAGTTTGAATCCAAGATATAAGAAGTGCTCCAACCATTGTCTACTATTTGTTAAATGTTGTCTCTGCCATTAGTCAAGAAATAAGGTTTTTGGAAAGAATTTTAACAGTGGAAAAATTATGAAATGCAGGTTGATTGAGCCATGACATAGAGAGAATCACGACATTCTGGTGCAAACAGGTAAATCAACTCAGATCCTCCACATTTACTCATGGAATCGCCGAGATTGATTGATGAAACAAAATTATAGTTAAATTTTGATTGCATAAGTAAATGCTATCGCCAAGTTGAGTAATGAAACATAGTGTTATGTTGTAGTAATGGTTACATAAACACATGTTTTCACCAAGGATTGAGTGATGAAACAGAGTGTTTAGTTATAGTTTTGATTACATAAACACATGTTTTCACTGAGGATTGAGTGATGAAACATAGTGTTTAGTTGTTGTTTTGATTACATAAATACATGTTTCCACCGAGGATTGGTTGATGAGACAGAATGTTAAGTTGAAGTCTAGTTGCATAAACACATGTTTTCGCCAAATTGTTTAATGAAACAGGGTGTTAAACTTGTAGTTTGTTGTGATTTCGTTGAATACACAGTGAATTATTTATGGTTTGATTGCACAAAAAGTGGGTTGATTTCACAAACAGTGGCCTTAATTGTACAAACAGTGAATGAGAGAATGACTTCAGTTTGACATATAAATGAGTTTGATAACCATAGGAAAGTTATCAAAAAAATGAAAATCAAAAGGAGAAAGCTATGGTATGATTTTTTTTGTATATAAAAAAAATAAATTCAAATCTAAACAGAGTTTTGATTTTCCATTTATTTTCTTATAAACAGAGAATACAATGAATAATATGCACTTCATTTATATGGACAGAGTAGAGTTTTGGTGAAAGAAGAACATAACCGAGAATGGTTTTTTTGTATCAAAGTATAAGCATGATGTTTGTTTTTGTTTTTCATTTACAAGAGGGTAATGTTTTGAAAAGAATAGTGATTTATTGTTGTAGTGAAGACAAAGATTAAAAACAAGCCTGATTTTATTGTTTCCAAAGAGTATCAGGAGAAAGGTAAGCCCTACTATGAATGAATGATTGTTATTTTCATTTTCAAAAATGAGGTTAATGACAGTAGAACGGTATATCAATTGGTTTTCAGAAAAAATAACCACCAAAACAGAACCAAAATTTCAGATTGAACAGTGGAAGAAGGAAACAATAGAAAAATTATATCAAGCAGGGCTTATAAGTTTTCTTCAAAGGTTTAATGGTCACAGTGAAAGTATAACCAGGGAGTTTGTGAACAACTATACCTATGATCAAACAATGGTAGAAAATTTAATCATTCCATTGACTCCAGAATACATCTCCCAAGCATTAAATCTTCCATTGACAAGAGAAAACTATCATAAAGGCCTACACTTCAAGGAGACAGCATGGAATTTCTTCTTAGAGAAAAACAGGAAGGGAGTCTTTGATAGAACTAAAGGCATATTTAGGGAGTGGTTCAACAAACCATGGAGAGAGTTAGTTTTGATTATTCAAAAATTCTTCACATGTGATAGAGGTCATAGTGTGGCACATTTGTATCATGTCAGGCTACTCCAACACATTAAGGGAGAATTCAAAATAAAATTTCCATAATTCTTCTCCCGAAATCTCATCAAGATTATAGAGTCAGTGAGAACTAAGAAAAAACCAAGAGAAGCTCCAGTTTATCTTCAGGGACTAATAAAAATTCTTGTAGAGCATCAAGTAAAAACCCAGGGTATAATCTGGAAAGAGTTTTTAGTCCAAAACCAGTATGAAGAACAGGTAATAGAAGAAAAATACAAAATAGATCAGGAAACCAGGGGCATCATGAATTCACCACTTTATCCAAGAACCAGGTCTAAGAAGCAAAACAACACTGTTATGGTTGAAAATGAAACATCTTTCATATCCACTCTTAGGATACATAGGAGAAAGAGACCAGTAGAAACAAGCAGCAAGGACCAAGAAGTATAGGTTGTAGAAACATTTTCTACAGAGAAATAGGTAGAAGACATAATTGAGAGATTGGAGAAAGAAGCTTTAGAAAAAAGACTCATATTTTGATAATGTGGAAGTCACATCATTTGCAAAAGATATACATGAACTAGAAAAAGAGTTGCACCTGAGAAAAATCAAAGAATTGATAGATCAACTAGAAATAAACAAGATCCTGGAAAAGCACTTGAAGAAAGAAAATAAGACATGTAAGAAAAATAATGCAAAGTTAGTAAGGGAGAATGAAAAATTAAGTGGGGAGGTAGGCAAACTAAAGAGAAAGAATGATATACTTTGCAAATAGGCACTCAAGTGGCTTAAAGAGAAAAACATGTGGAAAAACAAATATGAGAAACAGAAGGTCAAAGCTACTATTTTCAAGGAATAACACAGTATGGGGATATATTATCTATTAGAGGCAGCACAACAAGAAGCATCAGGGTTAGGCATAGGATCCACAATAGAGGTCAGGAGATCTAAGAGGAAGAAACAAGCATGAGGACATGATTGTGAATCAGCAAGGGGGAGATATTAGCCCTCATTTTTGGTCCAGTTTTGCTTAAGAAAACACACTTAATTCTTATATTTTCCATCTAGATTCCATCACATCCACCTCATTTTGATGTATTTTATGCATATTCAGGTATTTAATTTTAATTTTGCAATTTCTAGAAGTTTTTATGAAAATTGAATTTCAAGTGCAATTTTTGAATAGAATAAAAAATTCTCGCAATAGCTATATGGATGTCATATTTGCAGGACACCAGGGCACGAGTTGGATAAATTTATGGAAAGCTTGGGAACTATGACTGTTGGTTCAGCAAAAGCAAGCTAAATCATGCCCGGTCAAAGCTGGTCAACCATGACCAGTCACTCAGAAAATCCCTAGAAAATAGGGCAGTTTTATGATTTCATGGGATTTTCCATATTTTTAGTGATAGGTTGGATGAATTCGACTTGGATAGGTGTATATGGATAGATATAGTTGTTAGAGATACTTTGGATCAGTTTGTTTCATGATATTCTATTTAAGCCAAAATTTTGAAGGCTTATGCATGTAGAATTTGTATACTTTATGTGGAGACATTTGAATATTTGAAGTTAATTTGAAAAACCTATTCTACTTTCATTTTGTTGTTCAATGGCATGGATGATTGACTGAAGTTGCAGTAGTTGATAACCTCTTCAAGTGTGCAAGGAAAGGGTGGAGGGCCCCCACTCCAAGCTAAGTACACTTCATTATTAGATTAGCTTGATTTTCATGAACTAGTTGTTTAAGATTTGTTTACTTGTTTTGCTTTAGATTTTCTTACTTGAATTGATGTGATATGATTTATGTTTGCTGATGAATCTTAGTTTATTTATCATTTTGATATGAAGGGATAACACAGTGTTCAAGTTGAACCCTCCTTCTATTGAATTAATGAATAAAAATTAGAGTTCATCTTTCTTGTTTTCAAGCAGTTTTATGCAATTCCAACTTTCTAACAATAGCATAATGATGAATGAATTTGTGATGAGGAATATCAAGGATCTCATAATTTAGGAGCCTCTTTCATTGTTTATTTATGAATCTTAAGCTGTTTTCAATTAATAGTTTTTTATTTTTATTCATAAAGTAATATTGTAGAAGAAATACACAAATGGATCTCTTAAGTTAAGAGCCACTTCATCTCACATATATTGTAGAAGTGAATTAGAAATTATTTGATTAGATTTATATTTGTAATATGAACTTCCTTAGTTCTTCATATTTTATCTTCTAAGCTTGACTACATCTGATATCCATACATTGTGGACATGCCTCCAAGTTTTATAAACCTGGATTGATAATGAAATACTTGTGTTAATTTGTGTTAATAAATTATCCCAACAAGGCTCAATGCACCTTAGCTCATAAGAAGTATCATCACCATATGAATCAACATAATAAATCAAAATCTACTTTTTTGGAGGCTTAATATCTTGAGGAAGACTCTTCACAATATCATTAAATCTCTTAGTAAATTCTTCCATTGTCCCATTCTCATTCTTTTTAATATGGCTAATAGCATGGAGAAAATTCCTTTCTTCTTTGTTGTCTCCATACTTCTCATTAAAGGCATTAACAATAGACCTCAAAGAATCAAAAGTGTTAGCAAGAAACTTTGTGAACCAATCAAGAGTATCCTCATCTAAAGAGAGGAAAAAAATTCTCATCTTAACATCCTCATGGTTAGCATTATTACACCACTTTGTCACACAAAGGTTGAAGTTCCTAAAGTGAGTTTTGGCACTAATGGAATTTCTACCTTGGAATGAAGGCGACTTATCGATGGATTTATCCATATAGAATTCTAATAACCATTAATGTTAGCAAAGTTACAAGGAGAAAACAAGTCATCCATGATGTCTTTCTCAACTTGACCATGAAAAAGAAAATGGATATTAGAAATAGCCTCCTACCTAAGACTAGCAAGAAGTCTATGAGAAGTGACCCTGTTTAATCTCAATCATAAAAGCTTTTCAGGATAAAGAGTGGGGCTAACCATGCTACTTGGATTACTCCTAGTAGAAACTCTTGTAGAAAATTAATCAAGTGGAGTCGCCACTTGAAAAAGAATCTAACTTGAAAAGTCCAAATATAGAAACAAAATTTAGTCATATTCTGGGCCAAAGAGGATGTAGTGATCTTCCATATGATACAACCATAAGAAAATAAATATTTTCAATTTACTAAACATTACCAACGAAATCCATACCACGATCACATAATACAATGCATAATGCATAAGTTTTCATAATTTACAATACATTCCACATATAATATATTTTCACATTTCGGTAACTACATATACAACAAAATCATGTAATACAACCTCATGAATACAACTCGTACCATTCATCTTGAAGTGGAGATTCGATCTTCATGGCCTTGCCACTACTAACACTCCTTTGCTCTCATTTGACTATAAGTGTGAATGTTGATGTGCTTTGACCAAATGTAGTAACCCATAAGTTGACCTCCTAGCCTACTCCTTATGTACTCTTCTTGCTCGTGGACCCCTGAGAAGAAATGGGTTATACAATAGAGGAAGTGTGCTAACTGATAAAGGTGAGCACTCCTTAGCTTAAGAGTTCCCTCTCTAAAGACCTCTACCTCACTAAACTCACTGTAGCTTGTAGCTACTTAGATTGACATAATCTCATCTATCCAACAATAGGGTAAATAAAAAGTCCCTCTCCCATGGTTTTCCCCTTCTATTATAGAGGGTTTCATAGGTGACACTTGGAAATTCATGCATAGCTAATTATTTTTATTAATCAAAAGTTTGATTATTCACCCACCCATGTGTCACCCTCTCACAAAGTCTCTCCAAAATTATTTACTTAAATTTTAATTCAAAAATAATACTTTTTCCTCGCCCCAATAAGACTGCCTAATTCTTCTCCTAGTTGTCTCTTAATCCCCATTTTCTACTCCTTAATTTGTGTTCATTACCGACGCCAACTGACTTAGTTTCATATTTGTTCCCCTAACTACCTCCTAATTTAACTCAACTTGCCTCTTGGATACCTTTATGTTGGATCTTGCCACATGGAGGTTATTTAAATTTCTCTAATTTAATTTTTTTAATATTTATGTTAATTCACCACCCTCTTTTCTTAACAAAGTTTAACTATTTTAGGATTCATCTTTCTAATTAACTTTATGTCGCTCTTCTCCCCTTTACCTATTAGCTTATTTATGTACATTATCTACCTAATATTTTCCAACATGGGTAAGGTAGAGTTCTCAAGTTACAATAATTTTATTTCTTCCTATTCTCCCCTTACCCAAATTTTTATCCTTAATTTAATTACCTTAGTTCTAACCTCATTTACCACCTAATGTGAATTAGTAGGATTTTCATATCTTGATTATATTTAGTAGTTTTTTTGTATGCCAAGGGTTCCAAGTCAACCGGGCCCTTCAATAAATTTCTTTTGAAGTTGCAAGGGTGCCATGTCTAACAATTTATTCTTGATGCCAAGAGTGCCAAGTTGGTCTTGCCCTTAAGGAACTTCCCTTGAAGTTCCAAGGTTGCCATGTTTCTTTCCCTTCAAGCATCCTGTGACTGCGAGGGGAAAATATAGGTGCAATGACAAAGACCACTATCATCACTCATGTTTCCCTCTATAGTGAGACTAATGGTGTTGGGGATCAAGGAATCCACCTTGATGTGCGAGCCCTAGTAAAATCCTTATGAGTAACCCAATTTGGCACCTGCCCCCATGACATCATGATCTCCAAGGCGAAGGTGTTTCTACCCTTCTAGCCCAAGTAATTGTGGGAGTAATAGTGGGTGAAATCAGGGACTTTGTCCCACCCCTCCCATGTAGTTCCATCTATTTGTACAGCCCCATCACCCTTGTGTGAGTAATTTGGCCAAAAAACTAACCTGTGCTTGCAACCACTAACATGTTATTAGAATTTGTTGTAAGATTCAAACTAAACTTTAAAATTTCAAAGACAAAATATTCAATTCCATCAAACCAAATGTCATCAACTCATCACATGCCAGTGCATATGGTGGTTTCCTATCCTACTCAATAATCATCAGTAAAAATGTTTCACACTGTTATTTGTTAACATAATAACATATGTTAAATCATTGATATGATATATTCATCCACATCGTTGATCATCATGATCCATAAATAATGTAAGTAGCTAATATAATGAACACGTCCATGACAACTATCATCATCATAAGTTAGTTAATTAGTTACTCTCAATCTAGTTAATACAAGCAATTGCATTTAATCACAAAAGAAATATATATAATAATATTAACTAATTAATTAATTAACTTATTATATTTCCCTTTCCTTATCTCTTGGTCCCGTCCTATTACCTAGTCTATTGTAGTCGTTTCCTAGTCAAATGTTGTTGTTTCCTGGTCAAATGTAGCCGTTGGATGATTTGATCTCTCTATTTATCCTGCAACCATGATTTGGTTCTTCAACTTGTCCTGACGATGAACCACACTTGTTGGTTCGAAATGCATCGATAAATGAATTATGATGTGATTTTCGCTGAAAAATCTTCTCAAAAGCTTGATATGGATCACATAAGCCTAAATTCAACAACTATCATCATCATAACATCAGTGGAAAACATATCCATCAAAGCTATCATCATCATAACATTAGTAGAAATCATACATATCCATCAAAGCTATATTCATCATAACACCGACTAGGAAATAAACATATCCATCACATCCACTAATAGTAGAGTCAAGTGTCCAGATCCTCAACCTGAGGTGCTCAAAGAATAATGTGTGGCCTTAAATCTAAATCAATGTTAATGGCATATCAAGGTTAGTCAACTAAAGCGGGGCACTACATACACCCCGTCTTAATAATAGACTTCATCATGAACTCCTTAGAATAGGTAAGGAAAATGGTGACACATCTCCTCGATGTCCTCCCAAGTGGCTGAAATGGGACTATAATTATTGTTATAGACATTTTTGGGCACTTCAACCCCAATCACAAAAATCCATAAACTGAGGGCTCTTAAGTCCCTAAAAGGGTTGCTTCACTGCCTAAAGGAACAAGGTCAACTAATTACATCATCTCCCAGAAGTTCTCCACTAAAAACTGCTCATAAATGGTCAAAACTGGACCATACTGAAAGCTCCATGTAGAGGGTGCGATGCATATCACCTTCCCAATGTACAGGGTGTGATGCATACTATTTTGCTCCTTTGTAGGGTGCGATGGTCGGGAATGGACAAATGGCAGGGACCAAAATGTGAGGTGGAAGATCATGGAATCTTCCAGAAGCTTCCCCTCTGACACTTGCCACTCCATTTTCGACCAGGGATGAGTAAGAGATCTCCATTCTCCAAGTAGAAGCAGGAACTATCAGAGAGAAGAAACCAACGAAGATCCCAAAAGATGACTCACCTCTCTTTAATCATCTATATATGGATCCCTCATCACAAAGATTCGGAGGTTGGAATTTTGTAACTTATGGAGAAGTGCTGTTGGTATTCTGGTGTACATTCACAGTGTTGGGTGATTTTGCTTTGCTTGAGGTGAAAGAAGGGCTTCTTAGCTAGAGGATGATGCTGGGTCAGAGCTGCTCATGGTTGTAATCCTCTTGCTACTTTTTATCTGAATAAAGCTATTCTTGCTTCCTTCCATATTCTGGTGCATTTGTTTATATATGCTTGTATATGGTTAATGTACATCTGATCCTGCATTATTTATGAATTTAGATCCTTGTTTCTTGCATAGTAGTATGTTGTTGTGATTCTACAGGTCCTTTTGAAGTTGAACAGACAAAGAGCGAGCAACAAAACTCTGTCAATAAGGAGAGGGAATCAAGCGCAAGACTTAGGTTGGCCCTCTTGGTTCTCTTCTCATCTATTTTCATAAAAGGAATCAATAGTAGACTTTGATTGTTTGTTTCTAAGATAGCCACCCATCTTAGTGGGAGTAGCAGCATCCGTGTGGACACTATTCCCGTATAACAAAATGGCGACTCCATTGCGGAGCGACTAGATTACTTATTAGCCTATCTATCCTTATTTCTTTTATAAACATACAGACAGAGCCTGAAGTCAAGCCAGCTAGCCTTTGAACTGCATTTGTCATACAAATGCAAAGTAGATCAATGATGCTTTAGTCAATCTCTGGGTTTTTGTTTATAAATTAAACAATAGATCTGCAAGCAATCTAATTGCCCTTAGTAGTGGCTTTAGTAACCTCTTAAATCACCCCTGTGTTTTTACATACATTGATCTGTACTTATTCAACTTAAACACCTGAACTAAACTACAAACTGAGTGAAGTCTCGTTCAAAGTCTCTCACTGTAACCATCGCACCCTGCCTTCAAGGCAGCCTATATGCATCGCACTTCCCGAATGGAGTAACTGCGCTGCATACTGAGTTCACTGTGTAACAGGTGCGATGGTCAGGGAG
>APFE030738050.1:68601-118705 GCA_000404065.3 Pinus taeda | reverse complement strand
GTTGTAATCTTCTTGCTACTTTTCATCTGAATAAAGCTATTCTTGTTTCCTTCCATATTCTTGTGTACTTTTTTATATATGCATGTATATGGTTAATGCACATCTGATCCTGCATTATTATGAATTTAGATCCCTTTTTCTTGCATAGTAGTATGTTGTTGTGATTCCACAGGTCCTTTTGAAGTTGGGCAGACAAAGAAGAAGCGACAAAACTCTATCAAGAAGGAGAGGAAATCGAGCGCAAGACTCACGTTGGCCCTCTTGGTTCTCCTCTCATCTATTTTCGTAAAAGGAATCAATAGTAGACTTTGATTGTTTGTTTCTAAGATAGCCACCCATCTTAGTGGGAATAGCAGCATCCGTGTGGACATTATTCCCGTATAACAATTATCCCACTGTAGTTCATTGGTCCAATATGTGAATAGTTTGACCATCACTGTGCCCTTGTCTGAAACCTGCAAATGAACCAAGTCAATAACATGCAAAGGATCTGGAATAGAATGATACAAAATAGAAACATGGAACACATCATGCATTCATGCTAGTGATGGAGGTAAAACAATCTTATATTCCACCAACCCTTTTCTTTCTAAGCTTTTAAAAGGTCTCACAAATTGTGAAGAAAATTTTGCTCCCTTTCCAAATATTACTGAGCTCTTTTAGGGCCTTACTCTCAAGAAAACCCTATCTCCCACTTCATAACTTTGATCTATCTGATGAGCATAAACATAGTTGCTTTGTCAATCTTATGCTTCTTTTAGCCTCCCCCTAATAACAGGCATTTATTCTTCCATCTCTTGCACCACTTCTGGTCCTATCAATACTCGGTCCTCTAGACAGTCCCAACTAAAAGGTGTTCTGCAAGGTATCCCATACAAGAACTCGAATGGTGTCATGATGGAACACTAATAACTGTCATTGTAAAAAAATTATACTAGTGGTAAAAAAAATTCCCATCATTTTTGTTGGTCCATCACATACATTCGTAGCTTGTCCTCGCGGATTTGATTATTCCTCTCTGTTTAACCATATATCTTAGGGTGATAAGTGGTTTTGAAGTTCAATTGGGTTCCCAATGCATCTTGGAAACTAGTCCAAAACCTTCTTGTAAGAACTTTTCCCCTATCTGATATGATCTTCCTTAGCACTCCAAGTAATCTCACAATCTCATCAATAAAAAAACCTGGCTAGCTCTGATGCCTTATATGTAATCTTAATTGGTATAAAATGGGCACTCTTATTCAACATGTATACCACTACAAATATGGCATCATGTCTTCTTGTGGTCATTGGTAGTCCCAGAATGAAATCCATTGACATAACTTCCCATTTAGATTCTAATATCTCATGGGGTTGCAGTAACCCTATTGGAAGTGTGTATTCATCTTTTACTCACTGAAATTCTAAGAATCTTGCTACAAAGTTTACAATCATTAGATAAATTTTATAGTCTAAAATGGGCCTCCTAAGGAATATTATAAAATATAGTGGAAATAATAAAATAATATTAGATTGCATCATCAAGTTTTGAAGGGAAAAAAGAAAAAAACTAATTTTTCAACTTATCTCCCTACATTTTTACTCAAATTTCAAGTAGGAGCACTTGTTGGATGCAGAATTTAATTCCCCATCCAAGAAGTACCCATGTTGCATACTTTCAATGGACCATTCTAAAGGAAAAATGATAAATACATGAAATATGTGATTGCAATCATGTCTTTCATGTGTTTCTCATTTTTCGTGTAGCAAGGTCCATCGAAAGTATGCAACATGGGTACTCCTTGGATAGGGAATTAAATTTTGCATCCAACAAGTGATGCCACTTAAAATTTTAGTAAAATGGTAGGAAGATAAGTTGAAAATACGAGTTTAAAAGGTAGCTTTTTAATTATTTTTTAATCCTTTTACTTTTTTACTCTAAAAATGGTGAATCATCCCCCATGGTTGACATCATCATCTTGAATCCTATTGGTTTTTATAAAGACAATTTTGGTTGTAAATTTTGTTCTAAGGCCCATTTTAGACCTGGAAAATTCTCTGATGGTCCTTCTTCATCCCTTTCCAAAAGAAGAGTGGTTTCATGTATGCACCCATCTTCTAACACTTGGGTGTGCCATGTATTTTGCTTGATGTGCTTAGCTAAAGATTAATTAGCGTATATCTTCATTTGGTGGCACATATATTGTCCCCTAAAATTATAGTAGTCCATCACTATCAAGCAAGTATCCTTCATACTTTGGGATCATCACTTTTTCTTCCCTCAAACTCTTGCTAACCTCCTAGTACTAGGTGTCCTCAAATTGTAAGTCAAGCAACTTCTTCCTCAAGTTTGTCTTTAAGGTAATCACCAAAAATATCTGAGGTATCCTACTTCAAGAATCAACCACCCTATTTACCATTCTCTTTATGTAAGTAATATCGAAACCATATTCATTGGTTATCTCAAACCACTGTCTTTGTCTTGCATTTAAGTGATCTTGAGTGAATATGTGTTGTAGCCCACAATGGTCAGTCCTAAGTTCAAACCTCCTTCCTAGAAGGTAGTGTCTCCAAATTATTAGGGCGTAAACAATTGTTTCCATTTCTATATTATGGGTTGCATATTTCTCTTTGTGGGTTATAAGTTTTCTTGATGCGTATGGTATTACTCTTCTTTCTTACATCAATACTGATCTAGGAGGATCTTGTTAGTCCAGCATGAGCGGAGTCTTCAGTGGTTCAACATCGAAGTGATCGTCAAATGATCATGGTCGATGAGGTCTTGAGCTTTATAAACTTCACCAGTTTCGTCGTCAGCATTCCATGTCCGATATCTTCAGCTTTAGTAGTGATGTTATGGTTGTCTGGTAATGTCAATGGTTGACATGGTTTTCATGATATTCGAAGGATATGGTTTTGTACCTGGTTGTCGACATGTGTTTTGTCATCAGTTCCACTAGGGTTTGGTTTTCGATGTCTTCATTGTTAGTTCCTCCAGGTTTGGTTATCGAAAAGGATTCAGTTATCATCATGTGGTGTTATGTCACATAGTGACAATTGTTGAAAATCGGTTGTTTTAAATCTAAACATCTAAAACCTAATACACCTAACACATTGACCTTAACCTAAGTCCTAAAACCTAATACATCATCTATTAAAATGTCATAACCCTAACCCATACCTAAAACCTAATGCAAACATTAAATCCTAAGTCTAAAGACCTCTTGGACCATAAAACATTACAAAACATATGTAACATTATAAACCATATTAAAACAAAACAATACCTAAAACGAAGTCCCTAACCACGGGAGTTAACCGCATTGGGACCACAACAACAAGGCATGTGAGAAGACAAGGTATAACCATTGGGGTCTTCAGAACCGTAGAGTTAACGTAGTTAACCGTAACTGCATCGGGAGATAAAATCAACATGTGAACACAGTTCCAATGACTAGAAAGTCAGGGGTATATCTACGTTGTTTGGTGGCAGTTGTGGTCAGGGAGGAAACTGCGACATGTGAGTGCCGGGTTAGCCAACTGTCAACTGCCATGGCCAATAGTCAGTAGAACCGTCGACATTCAAACCGCAAGCTCAGTCACCTCCTCACGTGAGCTGTCAGTACCTCCACGCAGTTAACCTGACTGCCAGTGGATTAATTTATCCAAAGTCTAAAAGTGGGTTTTCATTGTAGTTTTGGTGATATTTTAATGCAACCACCTTGTAACCATTATCTAAGGTGTCTCTAGGTCATAAGACTGAACCAAATCAAATACATTCATTCCAATCTTGGCTTGTGAGGCTTCGAATGTACCTACAGCCTTATAAGAACATTATTTTTCTCATGTAAAAGGGATTAGAGTGGTTTTAGAGTTTTGTATGCAGATTCTGGAGGATATAGGCTGATTTGTTTTACGTGTAAAAGGAGCATCGGAGTCAGAATTGGGAACCGTGATAGGCGTTGGAAAGCGAATTCAAAGAGCTTTCTTGTGACAATGACCAAAGGTTCCTATGTGCACAATAAATCTAGTTAATTTTAAGTGTAATTGACCTCCTCATATTCAATCCTAATAAAGCGGATGCCCATATTGAAAGCGGACCCAAAGACGTAGTCCATCAGGGACAAACTCCGTAATCAATATTGTTGTCTGGTATCTTTATGTTTTTGCTACTCTTCACTTCTGTTTACATCTTACTTATGTTTTAATTCTGTCATCAATTCATTCCTTTTCGATCAGTTCTCACGGTTAAAGCACTTTAAGTTAACATTCAGTTCACTGATGAAATTAATAAATTCTACTTCAGTTTAACATATGATCATTTCAAATCAAATACACAACCTAACCCTTCCTTGGAGGCATAAATGAAAACCAAAAATTCTTGCTCCATATCTTGTACCTTCAAAATTTGCATCATTGTTAATAATACCTTTAACCTTTGGAACACCTCTTCATATTTTTCAGTCCAAATGGAATTCTTGTTCTTTCTTTGGAGCTCGGTAATGGGCCTTGTTATCTTTGAAAATACTTTGATAAATTTATGATAATACCCTGCCATTCCCATCAAACTTCATATTTCATGAAAATTTTTGGTGTTTTCCATTCCATGATGGCCTTGATCTTCACTAGGTCCACTATGATAGTCTCCGTATAGATAATTCCCAAGATAATGTATCTTGGATTGGTAAAAGGAACACTTTGAAAAATTCCCATACAATTAGTTCTCTCTAAGACATTGTAGAACTAGCCTCAAGTGTTCATCATGCTTTTATGGTATTTGAGTAGATAAAAATGTCATCGATAAAGACTTGTAAAAACTTATCTAAGTAATCTTTAAATATTCCATTCATTAAACTCATGAAAACACCTGGGGAATTTGTCAGTCCAAAGGGTAAACCTACAAATTCATAATGCCCAAATCTTTTCTTAAAGGTTGTCTTCAGGATATCATCTTCCTTGATTCCCAACTGATGATATCCTAACCTCATATTGATCTTTGAAAACATCATTTCTCCCCTCATTTGATAAAACAAGTCATCTATCCTTTGTAGAGGATATTGATTTTTTATCGTTACCGTCAATGCACAATCGCTAAGACCCATCCTTCTTCTTAACAAAAATTACAGGGCTCCCCATGGTGATAAGTTGGGTCGTATGAATCCCAAGTCCAATTATTCGTTTAATTGGATTCGTAATCCCATTAGCTCTGGATTTGACATATGATAGGGTGCATTTGAAATAGGCTCATTTCTTGGTTTAAGATCGATGGTGAAATCAATTTCCATTTTAGGGGGTTTCCTAGGTAGTTCTTCAGGAAATACATCCTTAAATTCAGCAAAAATTACATGTTTATTTAGGTTTTCAGAATCACCCTTATTATTTAGAGCCACCATCATGAACATTTGAGATCCCTTTCATCTATATTTCATCATTTGCATTAAGGAGATGAACCTTAGGGACACCCCTCGGTTCTTCCACTCATGGATTTTCTTTGGTTGGCATCATCTGCGAAATGCAGTATCTTGTGTTTGTAGTGTAGAATTGCCTCATGTCATTCCAACCAATCCATTCCTATGACCATATCAAAGACTTCTAAGATCATAGAGTACAAGGATACTTTAGTCTTACATACTTCGAGATTCACCTCACAATCCCTTACCATCCTTCCTAGATTTATTTTCCTACCACATGCAATTTCTACATGTCTAAAATCATGTTGCACAATTGCTTCACGTTAATTATTTGATAATGTGGTTAGAGACATAAAATAATTAGTAGCTCTTAGATCTATTAAAATGACAAAACTCATACCATCAATATTACCTCGTGTTTCCAACACAATGGACTAGTGTTCGACCTGATAATTGTTCATCACTGCATGGATGCAATAAGCTTTCCCTAGATCCCCCATTGTAGCTGCCATTTGAGTTGAGTTGGTATTACCTATATTTCGAGGGAAATCCCTCTCATAGTGTGGAACCCCACAAGTTCAACACCCCCTCTTAGGAGCTTGGCTCCTACTGTCGGTTGAACCGAGAGTTAGCCTTAAACTCTGCTCATAAGAGCTAGTCCCTTGGGATTGGTGTTGAGGTGGTGTGGTTTGGCATTGTCACATAGTACAATGTTGTTGTGGTTGACAAGTTTGATGAGGTACCTTGTGAGGTTGTTGAGTTGGACACCTATATGGTGTTCTTTGATTTCCTATTAACAGCTTTTGATGATTGAGTAGTGGCCCCCTTCGAAAATTTTTGTGTTCCATATTGTTTCCGTTTGACACTCTTGATCCTACATGCTTTATTGTCCTACTAGGTCTGATGTTCATGATCTCCTCCTCTGTGATGATCTCCCACTACATTGCCTCATTCAAGGTGTGAGGCATTAATAACCTAACCTTGATCTGGATGTTAAAATTTAACCCATACAAAAATTTGTTCAATCTGGGCTTCTTTGTGTTTAAGTGAGGGGCATAGTGAAGTAGTTCCATGAAAAGAGCCTCAGAATCTAGCACGAAGTGACTCCCCTACTTTAGTGCATTGAATTCATTCAATTGTATTTTAAGGAACTCCTTTGACATGTAGCATTCTATAAACTTTTATTCAAATAATTCCCAAGTTACTTTTGAGATAAACATCCCCAACTGGGGTAATAATGTCTTCCACAAAATTAGTATGTTTCCCTTTAGATAATATACCCATATTGGCCTTCAGGTTTGAGGTGTAATCTCTTAACATAAAGCACATACCCATGTTTTCTAACCATGCCTCTACAGTTTGATCATCTGTGGACCCCCAAAAAGCTAGAAATTTTACCTTATACAAATCTCAACGTACATAATTTCTTGCAGTGTTTTGGGGTGCTTCATTTTTCATGACAGGTCTTACATGCACCCATTCCAAATAGTTCATTAATGCCTCATACATATGCTTGAATGACCTCCTTAAGTTTAATACTTCTATGGTAGGAATATGATCTTGTGTTGTGATGTATTCCCCATCATTAGGCGGCATGACATGAGTTGGTTGCTTTGGTGGCGCTATGTTGTGTCCTCTAGTAGCCCTACTATTCTAGACTCCTCTTCTAGTCATGGCACCCTTTTGGAATCAGCATCAAGTTTCCTTCATTTAATAGGAAAGAGACAATAGCTTTATTTTTTACAAAAACAAAAGCAAGAACCTAACATCCTATCTAAATTGGGAAACATTTATCTCCACCATACATTAATTCCAACATGTAGTCACACACACCTACTTATAACTATACTAAATTTATCAAGGAATTGATGAGAAATCATCAAGGGTTGTTGTACCCCAATTTTTCATTTATTCAAGGGCTTATAATGTGAAATGAGAAAAATCAATTGTCATATCTTAACATACTTCCTAAAAAAACATATATTGCTTTAAAAGAGACATATACTCTTAACATTCACTTTTTTATAGGTAAGTGTTAGAGTTCCAATAAATATTTAAAGTTGTAAGCTTACGTAGCGATCTTATTAGTTTCGTTGTCAGTCTTATCCTTATCTATGGAATCATCGGTAGTATCTTATAGCTATAGTTAGAAGCACCTATTGTTCCTATAAATTAGGCTCATGTATAGCTCATTTTCTCAAGCAATGAGGCGTGTTTCTCTTCATTCTTCATCTTGTTATATCTTGGTAGAAGGATTGTTTAGCTTTTCAATCTGATCCTTGGGTATTTTAATACTCTTTCATGGTATCAAATCTATACTGCGGCTCCCTTATCATCTTTTTTGAGATCTATTTTAAAGTTTTTAAGATCTAGTTTTGGATCTAGATCTATTAGGGTTTGAAATTTGTTGTTCATTCCCTGAAGTTGTTGGAGAAGAGTGTGGAAGTTGTTGAGGCTTTGTTCAACGAATCTATGAATTTATTGTAAGTTTTCAAAGGCTCCATTCAAATTTGACAAAATTTTCCATAATTAATTTGCCCATTTTTTATTTTTCCCTTGATCTTTTTAAAAAAGAGAAAGGGTATTTAGAAACGAAGAAAGGAATTTATGAATGTGTTGTTTTGGCTTTCAAAAAAGGAGAAAGTTTTCCCACAAATTTTAAAGGAGGAGGAAAGTGTATGGGTAAAAGTTTTTTTAAAAAAGGTTTAAATTTCTTTGGGCTTCATTAAAATTATTCTTTGGATTTTGTTGGGAAAAGAACACTTGGGAAAAATTTATTGACTTGGGTAAAAAGGAGATTCTGGGAAAATATTATTGCCATTTCTTGGCATTTTTTTTAGTTGGTGTAAAAAGAAGTTTGGGAAAATTTTTTGGCATTCTGCAGTAGTTGTAAATTTTGAATTTTTATATTATGGTAGAGTTAAGGAAAATAACGTTATTTACTCCATACAATTATCATACTTGGAAAGGAAAAATGCAACAATTGTTGCAATCTAAGGGGTTGTGGCAAACATTAAGTGAAAATCAACTGAATTTTACAAAAGAAGTTGAAAACTTTTCCTACAAGAAAAAACTGGTTGAAGAAATGGGGCTGATTGGGTTGCATGTTTCAGAAAACCTATTATTTCATCTTGAAGAATGTGAGCCTCCCAAAGAAAGTTGGGAAAAACTAGCTTTTGTATTTGGAGGTATCAATGAGTTCCAAGCATTAGAATCAGAAACTAAATAACCAGTCCTAGTACCTTATGAGCATGCCTCTATTGAAGAGTATATGCTCAATTAAGGTCTTTGTTGTCTCAATTAAAAACATGTGGCAAGGAGAAAAAAGACGTTGAAAGTATTTTCTTGATTTTGTTAAGATTAAAGGGTCCTTTTAAGGTTTTTTCATCTACATTCTATGCATCAAGGGATGCCCTTGGTGACAAATTTCAGATGCCTAGCTTTGAGATATTTTGTGATTGTCTCCTAAGAGAACAATCTAAGCTCAAGCGACTAGATTTTCTATCTAGTTCTTCAAATCAAGCTTTGGTGGATCATAACTCCAAAGGTAAGAAAAAGCTTGATTTCAACCAAAGAAAAAAATTTCATAAGCACGTGAGTCTCCCTCTAAGCCTAAGTAGAATACTAAGTATTCTCCTCTAGTTTCTAAGAATGAAGAATACTCCTCAAAGAAAAACAAAAAACATGAAAAAGAAGAAGACCAAAACATATGAAATTTGTACTTTTTGTTGAAAAATGGGACATATTGAAGCAAGATGTTGGATAAACTTGAATTCCTTAGAAGAGGCCATGAACAAGCACAATATTTCAATAGGCAAGGGAGATGCTCTATCAACCTAAGTCGTACATAAATGTACGGAAAATTGGATACTTGATTTAGGAGCTTCACAGCATATGAATTCTTGTCAAGAATTCCTTCCCTCTAATCTCATAGCAACATTTCACAAATTTCAGTTGGTGACTCTACACAACTTGAATTCTTGGGATCAAGCACTATACATATGACACATGGTTACATTAAAAATGTGCTCCTAGTCCCTGAAATTTCTGCAAAATTATTGTCCATTTATCAGATCTGTCGTTCTGGTAATGGGGAAATTATAGAGTTTTCTCCAAATGAAGTAGTCATTAGAGAGCTACATGATCCTGCAGTTGTTGTTTCTTTTGGACAAACTAATCATGCTTCTATATTATATAATTTTGTTTGCTACGAGCCTTCCTCTGCTTCTTCTTTTATAGATCTTGCTTATTCATTGAGTAAGCTTTGACATGAAAGATTTGGTCATCTCAATTATAAATATTTGTAGCAGATGTACACCCAAAATTTGGTTTGAGGTCTTCCTAAGGTTTCATGTATTGATGGAGTGTGTGCAAGTTGTGCCCTTGGAAAACAACACCAAGATCCCTTTCCTAAATGGAAAGCCTCAAGGGAAAAACCACCTCTTGAGTTGGTGTATAATGATCAAATGAAATTTTCAACTCCTTCTTTTTCAGGGGCCAAATATGCATTAACTTGTATTGATGATTTTTCACGGTACTCTTAGGTGTATTTTCTCAAGTACGCAAGCCAAGTCTTTGCAACCTTCAAGAAATTTAAAGCTCTTGTTGAGAAACAATCTTCATGCTCCATTAAAAATCTACACACATATAATTGGTGGGGGGGGGGGGGGAGCATATGTCAGCAAGACGTTCAATTTTTTTACAAAGAACATGGCATTCTTCATCAACATTTTGTTCCCTATGCCCCTTAGCAAAATGGTTTATCTAAATGAAAGAAAAGAACACTTAAGGAGATGGATAATTGCCTGATTCATTCCAAGAACTTGGCACTTACTTTTTGGGTTGAAGCAGTTAATTGTGCTAATTACATTCAAAATAGGATGCCTCATAAGGAATTTCAAAATATGACTCCAAAGGAAGCTTGGACACAAGAGAAGCCTGATGTATATTCTTTCAGGGTATTTGGTAGTCCTGCTTGGGCATTAATTCCAAATGAAAAACACAAAGCCATGGAAAAGAAAACTCAACAATCAATATTTATTGGTTACTATGAGGACATGAAAGATTATTGACTCTTTGATTGTAACTCTAAGGAAGTTTTGGTCCGAACTTAAACAAGACTGCAACAAATTACATATATAGCCATAAATATAGAGATGCAGTAGAAATAACACTTCATTTCATAAATATCAAATACTGAAATATGCTTACAAACAGAATGGAAATAAAAATAGGTCAGGTGATGGTAGCGTATCTCTGAGAAGAGATGTGGCGGCTACATGCCTCTGAACTGTGTTACAATGCAGCTCAAGTCCCTATTTATTATTGAACAAGGGAAAACCCTAAACAATCAAAACCCTAATCCAAGGAGAAGGAATGCCAAGATTTTGTGGGCCCCGTTGGGGTTAGTTGGCCAACCAATTTCCTGGTGTCATAACTTGGTCATATTATCTCCATTTGTTGCATATGATACCTTTGTGGAAAGATCTCTCTGAGTACTATAAGATTTGTGGCAAGCCCATTTTGGTCCCATTGCGAAATTCAAAAAATCATCATTTAGAGGGTCAAAACTGCTCCAGAATTTTAAGACCCGAAAAGTTGATAAAAAATAGTAAATACTAAAATAAACAAGGAAACTAATGAAATCAACCAAAGAACTAGGTGGAATATGTAGGTTGCCACAAATATTCACCTAGATCATTCATCTCTCCTAGGTGAACCACTTGCCCTAGTGAAGTAGTTGGCCTGCTTTGACAGCTCGATATAGATGGATCCTCTGTTGGAAAGTGTTCTTGATCTGCGTTTCCATGATCTGATCAGTTTTGGCCCATTCCATGTAGTTTGGTTTTAAATTTGTTGGCATGAGTTGTTCTACAATGTCAGATGTGCCCAACAATGGTGGAAAGTATGGCCGAAGGCGGCCGACAAGGAACATTAGGTGCAGAACAAGGAAGGGTGGAATCTTGAGCTCAAAGGCATTGTCCCCTACAACCTTGGTGAGATTGTATGGCCCATATCAGAGCGGGTGAAGCTTGCGGTGGGGTCTAGCCAGGCGTTCCTTTTGAAAATGTAGCCAAACTTGCTTTCCCACCTAGAACTTGTGTGGCACCCGACGTTGATGATAGTGCTGCTCGTATTTAGAATTGGCTCTGTCAAATATATCATGGACATACTGGTGGATGTGTTGAAGGCGCTCAATGAAGTTGTTAGCCTTGCTTGCTTCAGACTAGATGTGAGCCGAATCTACCTGAGTGGCTGCAAATGGTATGCCCACATCAATGGGGCATAATGGATGAAATCCTAGCCCTTCCTGAAAGGGGTTGTGGCCTATTGAGGTGTGGAGGGCTTAGTTGTAGCTGTGCTAGATACAGGGGAGGATTTCATCTCATGTGTGTGGATTCTTCGAGGTGTACGTGGGTAAAATTTGCATATTCATCCTATTGACAACCTATGTTTGGCCATCAGTTTGAGTGTGTAAAGTTGTGGACTTAGTAATTTTGGTATCCAATATCGACCAGAGTCTTGACCAAAATGAACTTAGGAATCTTCTATCCCGATTTGAGACAATAGACCGTGGGATCCCAAAGTGTATCCACACTCACTCAAACAAGAGCTTAGCAATGGCCTCTACTGTGATACTCCTCTTACAGGCTGTCATAATGGTAATCTTAGAGAATCTGTCAACGACCACAAAAACACAGTCATTATCGTGCTTAGTAGAAGGAAGGCCCAACATGTAATCCATGGAGATGGATTCCCAAGGTTGACTAGGAGTAGGAAGAGGTGTATATAGGCCCTGATTCTTGAGGGTTGGTTTGGAAATGGCGCCGACAATGTAGGATCGAATGTACTTCCCGACATCCTGATAAAGGTTCAGACAAGAAAACTAGTTCTGCAGTATTGCCACTATTTTCTCTACTCTGAAATGTCTAGTGACCTGATTATGTCCCAGGTGGTATAACAGTGCATCCTAGAGGTGAAAATTTGGAATTGGCTTACCTTCTAGGAGTGCCTAGTATGTGTTGACAAATTCTGGACCGCTCTTGTAAATATGAGGCCACCCCGAAGTCTCATGCCCATAAGAGTCGAGCACAGTGATCAGCGCCATGAATGGTGGTCAGCTAAGGCAATCTACAACATTATTGGTGCTGCCCTTCTTGTACTCAATATTCAAATGGAAATGTTGTAGGTATGTGGACCATTTCTGATTGCGATCGTTCTGCAACTTCCATGTCTGTATGAATTGCAGGGGTCGGTGGTCTGTGTGGATGACCATTTCTTTGCCCATAATGTAATGAATCCATTGATGGTAGGCCTACATAATGGAATATATTTATTTCTAATAGGTGGGATACTTTCAGATTGTGTCTGAAAGTGTCTCACTGTGGTAAGCCACTAGATGCCCCTGTTGAGTAAGAACTACACCAATAACATAGTTGGAGCCATTTGTCTCAATCTCAAATGGTTGATGCAGGTCTGGTAATGTGAGCATCGATGCAGAGCAGAGGTGATTCTTCAACTCAGAAAAAGCTTTATGTTTGGTTTTAGACGATTTTTATTTTTCTTTCACTTTTCCCTTGGTGACTTGACTTAAAGGCCAAGTGATATGAGATAACCTCAACACGAACCTGCAATAGAAATTTGAAAGACCTAGAAAGATGCACAGATCTATTAGAGTGGTTGGGACTAGCCAATCCCGAATGACTTGTATTTTGGCTGGGTCCACATGCACACACTTCTCATAAATGATGTACCCCAGATATTAGACCTAGGTCATGCCAAAAGTGAACTTCTCCAAATTAGCACACAAATGATGTTGTCACAAGGTTTGGAGGACTTGTCGAATATGGTGGAGGTTCTCTTCCCAACTTTGGCTGAAGATCAAGATTTCATCTAAATACACCACCACGAATGCATTGGTGAAGGGTTGCAAGATGTCGTCCATCAATCTCATGAAGGTCGCGGGGGCATTCATCAACCTGAAAGGCATGACCAACCATTCCAAAAGGCCCTCCTTGGATTTGAAGGCATTCTTCCACACATCGTAGGGTTCGTTAGGCACCTGGTGATAACCAAAATTCAAATTAATCTTGCTGAAATCTTTGGCCCCCTTGAGATGGTCCAGAAGGTCATCAATCCACGAGATTGGCTACCTATTCCGTACAGTGATCTTTTTCAGTGCCTGATAGTCAATACAGAGTCTCCAGGTCCTATCCTTCTTCTATACCAATACAATTGGGATCCCACAGGGTGATGAGGTTGGACTAATGTGCCCTTTTTGCAATAACTCCTGAATCCACCTCTTGATCTAATCATTCTATAGAATAGAGCATCGATAGATCGGTCCATTGGGTAGCGGTGTGCCTAGGGTCAGATCGATGGAGTGCTTGACCTGACAATGCAATGACAGCCCCGTAGGTGAGGAGAAAATGTACCTGTATTCCTCCACGATCTTGTCCATATGTTGTTGTTGTGTAGAGGAATCTTGTCTAGAAGTCATGACCACAATATTCTTCTTTCCCTGGGGGTGAATCATAATGAAAAAAAATTTCCTAGTCTGTGAGATGATCTTACCGCATTCCTTTGCAGTGATCAAAGAGACAGCGGTAAGTGGGGCTACCTCTAATATCTTCTACAACTTATTGCCCAAATTAATAATCACAGAGCGAGGTCTAAACTCATATACAACATGTCACTTCCACAAGTATGGTTTCCCTAATAATACATCAAAAATTTCAAGAGGGGTGACATTACACAATACCTGATCCGTGAAGGGCTTGATGTTTTAGGGAAGATGACACTGTTGGCTGATGCGAAGATCTCGTCTTTGGTGAAGTCACCTAATGGTGTACAAATGCAGATGTGTTATAGTCAGTAGGCCCAACCGCTTCATGAAATATGCTAAAATGAGGTTCTTTTGGCTCTAGCTGTCGACAATGAACTACAATGGAGAACCCTTCATCCACATTTGTGAGTGGAAGAGGTGTTCCCCCTCCTCTGGATCTTCAGGCTCATTCTTCTGGATCTTGGTGGTGGTCATGGTGGCACTGGGCTCTACATCAATGATCTACTTTTCCTTTTCATTACCCTTGTTGGGTTCTAACTCAGAGTTGGAACATGCATCTAATTCAGAAGCGTTCAGCTTGTCCACAAGTGACTGCTTGGCCCGATGCTAACTCATGTTGTGAGTGGAGCTCTTATGGAACTCGCACCATTTTCTCGTGTCCTTCTTTGCCTTCGAGGTGTTGTTATTTTCTTGCGGCTTCAACTAGTTGTCCTGGGTTGCTACACCTTAGCTTTGTTCTTTTCTCTGTAGTTTGGGGGCACCTTTCCCTTGCTTTAGATTCACAGATCCAAAGTCTCTCTTCTTTTGTTTAAACATCTGTTCAATCTTGACAGCGTATCGGTGCGTCATTTCGAGCGAGGAGATATCCAAGAACTCCATCTCGTCCTAGATTTAGCCATGTAGGTAGCCGCGGTACTTGAGTACCAAATGTCGCTCAGAATCCTTGATACCCAACTTCATGCAAAGGGTATGGAAAACATTGGTAAGCTCTGGCACGCCTTGTTTCCTTCCCTACCGCAATGTGGTCCACTTTATGTATTTATCCTCATAGCTCCCAACAAGGTAGTATTGCTCCTTGATGGCGTCTTGGAATAAATTCCAATTGGGTGCGGCTGAAAATAGAGAAGGTGTACTTTAGTCCTTCATCTCACAGCAGGTTTCCCACTAGTCCTTGATGTAGGGGGTGGCTTTGAGAAATGAAAAATTAATTTTTTCTTGGCTAGAAAAATCATGAACTTAAAAGTATCCTTCTAGGAAATTTAACCATTTATCTACAGTGTTCGCATGTACCTTACCTTCAAATATGGGGATGTCGAAGTTAACTTGTACCTTAAAGTGTGTGGTGCTTCCAAAGTAGCTTCTACAAGAATATTCGTCACCCTTAGGTAACCACTGAAGGATCTGAGCAAAGTTTTCCATCATCATGTTCCTTTGTCGCTGGAGGGCTTCTTCGAGAAATAGTTTGAAATGATCTTCTGCCCCCTTGTATTTATTCTCTTCTGCCATAAGATGTGTCGCCCTTAGATAGTCGCTTATTGGGGACATGCAAAGAAAAATAGAGAAAGAGTAGACCAATTTGATACCACTAATCCAAACTAAAACAAGAATGCACCACATTACAAATATTACCATAAATACAGATATGCGGCAGAACAAAACTTCATTTCATTAAAATCAAATATTGAAATATGCTTACAAACAGAATGGAAATAAAACTAGCTCAGGTGATGGTAGCTTATCTCTGAGAAGAGATGTGGAAACTACATGCCTCAGGACTGTCTTACAATGAGGCTCAAGGGCCTATTAATTATTGAACAGCAAGGGGAAAGCCTAAACAACCAAAACCCTAACCCAAGGAGATGGAATGCCAAGATTTTGTGGGCCCAGTTGGGGTTAGTTGGGCAGCGAACTTCCCGGGGTCGTAACTTGGTCATATTATCTCCATTTGGCATGTACAATACCTTATTGGAAAGATGTCTCTGAGTACTACAAGATTCACAATAGTATCTTCATAAACTTGTTGTAGACCTCAAAAAAAATTGTTTAGGGGGGTCAAAATTTCTCTGGAAGTTCAGGGTTCAAAAAATTGCTAAAAATAGTAAATACTACAGTAAACAAGGAAGCAAATGAAACCAACTAGAGAACTAGGTGGAATAGGTAGGTGGCCACCAATATCCACCTGGATCAAGCTTTATTCCAAAGAGATGTTAATTTTGATGAAAATATCAATCGAGGATCATCTACTTCCCCTACTACCTCATCTTCAATTGTTGATTATGGTTCTAATCATTGTGATGATTTTATAGATTTGGCAGAAGAAGAAAGCTCTACTAAAGTTCCTCAACCAAAATAAAATCTTGCATTAGTACCAAAAAACCCATACAATTGCAGCCTATTTTGGATAATTCCTTAAGGGGGAGTCTTCGTAACAGAAAGAATCCAAATAAATTTGGATATGATGTAATTGATTTCAGTTATCTAGCCTCAAATCAACCACACTCTAAAGGAATCTCTCTTTTGAGTCACGCCATTTCATAGGATCCACAAAAAATTTCTGAAGCTGTTGGAAAACCTGAATGGGAAGTCACCATGATAGAAGAGTATTCTTCTTTGATGAAGAATCATACTTGGGATATTGTTTCTATTCCAAAGGGACATAAGTTGGTCTGTTGCAAGTGGGTCTACAGAACCAAATATGTTGCAGGGATTTATAGACAAACATAAGGCACATCTAGTGGCTAAGGGATTTTCACAGGTTGAAGGAATTGACTATTCTAAGACTTTCGCTCATGTTGCCAAGATGGGTTCTATTCATCTTATGCTTTCTCTTGCAGCCTCCCAAGGCTGGTCAATTTATCAGATGGATGTTAAGAGTGTTTTTCTAAATGGTGATATACATGAGGAGATTTACATGGAGAAACCTTCTAGTTTTGTGTAGGATCCTTCACTTGTTTGCAAGCTTAGGTGATCTTTATATGGTCTCAAACAAGCTCCTAGAGCTTGGTATGCAACTAGATCTTGGTCCTCCTTCCTTTATCTCTTCATTTTCTTTCCTTCTTTCTTTCTTATGAAATGTTGTACATGGGTACCTAAAAGGGCCTAGTTGTCACGACCCATTCTTTGTGTTTTTTTTTCTTTATTTTCCTCCCTACATTTCACTTATGGAGGGGGGGGGTGTGTGTTAGAGTTCCAATAAATTTTGAAACTTATAAGCTTACGTAGTGATCTTATCAGTTGTGTTGTTAGTCTTATCCTTATCTATTGAGTCATCAGTCTTATCTTCTAGATATCGTTAGAAGCCTCTATTGTTCGTATGAATTAAGCTTGTGTATAGCTCATTTTCTCAAACAATGAAATATTGTGATCTCTTGGTAGAAAATTTGTTTAAGTTTACAATCTAATCCTTGAGTATTTTAATACTCTTTCAATAAGAATAACCTTGTATTATTTAAAATATTTTATTTAACATTTAATATAAATATTTTTATTAACATTTAATAAACTTTTTAATGCAATTAAAAGATTAAATAAAACTCTAGTTTACAAAAGCTTAGCTTGCATAGGTCTATATTGAGATAAAAATAACATTTTAAGGCAAGTAACCTTTCCTTGACATTTAAAAAGTAAAAAGTATATATAAAATTATTAAACTTACAATACTTAACTAATTTCTTATTTTTACCAAATTCACCTGTTACCTCACATAATCTCTTTCCTTTTAGAAGGGAATTTTCATTTTTAACAAACTCACTTCAGATTTTCTTAACTTTATTTGCTTGCCTGTTCTAAATATACAAAATTGATTTGTAATCTAAAAACAATCCATTTCTTCTTAATCATTTTGTTTTTCCAATTTGCTTTTATCTCTTAGAAAACAAGTTTTGAACTTCCCTTCTCCCTTAGCAAAACAATATTGAAAACTAAAGCCATATATATAAATTCTATATATATATTTATATTTCAAAACATTGAATACAACTTTTACTTTATTCGTTAGGCTAAATTTTATTATTTAATATAAAATCTACTCAATTTTTTTTTATAATTTATAAACAACGGGAAAGTAAACGATGAAGTTAAATACACCCTCAAGTCATTTAGGAACAAGGGGTAAGGTCAGCTAGGGAATTAACAATTATAAATATTTTCCTATTTATTACCCTAACTGACGGGGTAATTCGACAAGCCACACTTTTCTATTTAAATAATTTCAAAGACAATAAAGGAGCACCATTTCACGACACCAAGAGGACTCAATTATTTAAACTAATTCCTAAAACCTCGACGATATTTAGTCATAGAGAAACTAATTCTCTGAATATAACAGATAAACAGCAGTGATCACATCAAAAAATCTCCCTAGAAAAATTACTCCCATGGTCAGGCTGAAGGTCGATGACCTAAAAGGTGCAGAAATAAAAACCCCTAGTTAAGATGTCATGTTGGTTGGTATACCACATAGAATTAAAAATCGATAAATTCATAAATTTAAGGTAAGAAAAAGACAAATATAAAAGTCATTTATAAAAGAAAGGGAGTTAATGTGAAATTTACAGATTAGAAAAAACTATTAATTTTTTCCATCTCATTTTTATGTATGTTTATGAGTAGTTGTACACAAAAATACGTTGAAAAAAAAAAAAAACATTTTAATTTAGATGTATATGTTATGTAAAATATTTTAATGTGAATTATGTAGATATTATATATCATTTTTTAAAAATTATGTAAATATCATGAAAAAATTAGGTTTTTATGGTTAAAACATTTATTTGGTCCTATATATTCTATTTCACATTTAGAAATACTATTTAAACAATGAAAAATAATATTGTATTTTGGACTCTAAAGAAGTTTGCACCTAAAGAAATTTGATCCCTCTCGGCTCATGTTAGATCCATATTCAAGATAGATCTATGCTTGTTGTATTTAATATACATATAAATATTCACAGTATTAGCCATTCAAACTTCTTTCAAAACCAATCCCTACCTTCTAAATAATTTATTAAATGCTTCTCTATGAGTAATATCAAAATTATTTTAATGACATTTTATTGACATACTACCATGTAGTCTCATGTATCTAATGTGTTTTGTTGAGTGGTCATGAAACAGTAGCACTGACGTTTTTGTGGCGGGGATGGATCTCCAAGAGCAAATAACAAATGTGGACGTTGACGCAGATCAAATGAACCACACACACACACACACACATAGATATTAAATTTCCATTCCAGATTGTGCCAAGGAGATATATATTCGAGCTCTAACATCAAAATCTACTAATACTATTGGTGTTGGACCGGGTTCAAGGATCAAGATATCAAAACCAACTGCAAATATATAGTATAGGTGGTATGTATAGAAGGAGAAACTAGAGGAAAGGATTAAGCTAGGCATACTCGTGGATTATACATCTCATCTCAACTAGAAGAAAATGTTGGCCTACAGAAAGGATAAGTGTAATTAATTGGAAATCCTCCTTGATTCATTCTCTCTGTCGGGCTCGGGACTATAAGTTGGAAACAAAAATGAGAGGGGACTTGAGAAGGACAATGATTATTTCAAGTTTAACTAAATATAGATTGGTTTAATTTTTTGAGCTGTGGTACAATGTGGCTAGAGGAGAAGAAATAGAAAGAAATGATTTCCCACTGAATTGAAATACATGCTAGGTCTTAGAGGATGAACCTATGCTCTGATACCAAGTGTATTGACTTGCCTTATGACGCTAACCTTTTTTTGTTTAACTATAAATAATGTAATTAAGTTGAAATACAACCATAAGCGAAAAAACATTTTCAATTTACTAAACATTACTAACTACATCCATACCAAGATCACATAATACAATGCATAATGCATAAGCATTCATAATCTACAATGCATTCCACATATCATCTATTTTCACATTATGGTAAATGTAAATACAACAAAATCATGTAATAGAACCTCTTAAATACAACTTGTACCGTTCACCCTGAAGTGGAGATTCGATCTTGGCGTTGCCTCTACCTGCACTCCTTTGTTGTCGTCCGCCTCCAAATGTGAATGTTGATGTGCTCTGACCAAATGTATTCATCTACTGGTTGACCTCACAGTCTACTCCTTGGGTACTCATCTTCCCCACAAACCCCGGAGCCTCAATGGGGTTGTACAGTAAAGGAAGTGTGCTAGCTGATAGAGGTGAGCACTCCTTGGCTCAAAAGTCCCCTCTCTAAGACCTCCACCTCACCAAACTCACTATAGCTCATGCCCACTCACAATGACATAATCTCATCCATATAACAATAGGGTAAGCAAAAAGTCCCTCTCCCATGGTTTGTACCCTCATTTATAGATGGCTTCATAGGTGACACTTGGCACTTCATGCATAATTAATTATTTTTATTAATCAAAAGTTTGATTATTCACCCACCCATGTGTTATCCTCTCACCAAGGCTCTCCAAAATTATTTACTTCAATTTTAATTCAAAAATAATGTTTTTTTTAACCCCAATAAGACTCCCTATTTCTTCTCCTAGTTGTCTCTTGATCCCCCTTTTCTACTCCTTAATTGTGTTCATTACTGAAGTCAAATGATAAGTTTAAGATTTGGTCCCCTAACTACCTCCTAATTTAATTCATTTTTCCTCTTAGATGGATATGCTTATGTTGGCTCTTACCACATGGAGGTTCTCAAAATTTCTCTAATTTTAATTTTTTAATTTTTATTTTAATTCCCTGCCCTCTTTTCTTAATCAAGTTTAACTATTTTAGAATTATCTTTATAATTAACTCTAGTTCCCCCTTTTACCTATTAAAATACATATATACATTATCTCCGTAATATTTCCAACATGGAAAGGGTAGAGTTCTCAAGGTACACTATTTTTTTCCTTTCTATTTTCCCTTTACCCCAAGTTTTATTCTTGATTTAATTGCCTTGGTTCTAAATTCATTTACCACCTGATGTCAATTATAGGATTTTCATATCTCGATTATATTTAGAAGATATTTTTTATGCCAAGGGTTCCATGTCAGTCATACCCTTCAAGGGCTACCTTTTGAAGTTCCAAGGGTATGGTGCCTAACATTTCTTCTTGATGCTAAGGTTTCCTAGTTGTTTGTGGCCTTCAAGAACTTCCCTTGAAGTTCCAAGGGTGCTACGTTGCTTTCCCTTCAAGCATCCAATGACTACAAGGTGAAAATATAGGTGCAGTGATAGAGACCGCTATTATCTCTTGTGTTTCCCTATATAGTGAGACTAATGGTGTTGGGGATCAAGGAATCCACCTTGATGAGTGCCCCCTAGTAAAATACTCATGAGCGACCTAATTTAGGACCTACCCCATGACATTGTGATCTTCAAGGTGAAGGCGTTCCAACCTTTCTAGCCCAAATCATGATGGGAGTGCTAGCGGGTGAAATCAGGAACATTGTCCCACCCTTCCCATGTAGTTCCATCTATTTGTACAACCTCATCACCCATGTGTGAGTCATTCGGCCAAGCAACTAACCTATGCCTGCAACCACTAATATGTCATTAGAATTTTTAGGAAGATCCAAAATGAACTTTAAAATTCCAAAGACAAAATATTCAATTCCATCAAATCAGATGTCATCGACTCATCACATGCGAGTGCATATAGTGGTTTCCTATCATACTTGATAATCATTAGTAACAATGTTTCACAGTGTTAGTCTTAACATAATAGCATATTTTAAATCATCAACATGACATAGTATCCACATCATTGATCAACATGAACCAAAACTAATATAAGTAGCCAACATATTGAACACATCCATCATAACTATCATCATCATAACATCAGTGGAAAACATACATATCCATCAAAGTTATCATCATCATAACATCAGTAGAAATCATACATATCCATTAAATTTATCATCATCATAACATCATTAAAAAACATACATCTCCATCAAATCTATCATCATCATAACATTAGAAGAAAACATACGCTATCATAACATCAGTAGAAGACATACATATCCGTCAAAGTTATCGTTATCATAACACCAACTGGGAAATAAAAGCATCCATCACATCCACTAATAGTAGAGTCAAGTGTATGGACCCTAAACTTGAGGTCCTCAAAGAATATTGTGTGAGACATAAGGCTAAATCAATGTAAATGTCATGTCAAGGTCAATCAACTATAGAAGGGCACTACATAGGACATATCCCCAAAAAATGTCTCCTATGGATTTGCACACACAAGAATGTGGGAACGATCCTCAACCCCACATAGTGTATTCTTTGTGGAAATACTCAGAGAAGGGGTTGTCACCTATTCCCAACTCTCTCTGTTTAGACTCTCTCTTAGTTAGGCTCTCTCTTAGTTAAGCCAAGGGAGGTGGTCCCTAAGGAATATTTGTAAGGAAAGACTGTCAAATCTAACAAGTCCTAGGAGATAGTTAGTAAACCAATTAGGAATCCACCATTAAAATAACTTGAATAATAACTTGAAATGAAATTTATTAGCAAGTACAAATAGCTATGAGCATATAAACATCAATAATGTAGATAGGTCAACTATATTCAACAATATAGATCCTACAAGGGAAAATATTTGTGAGTGGACCAATGCCTTTAAATGTAACTTGCGAGAAATATATGCTCAAAATGAAATGATAATACTTGCAATAAAAATTAACTTTCAAGTTACAACAAGTTGTAAGAAGGGGAAATTTGCAAAACAAGTGTTAGTGAAATTTTTAGATACAACTTTGAAATGTGAGAAACTAAATGGAAAGAAAAGCTTGCAAATGAAAAAAAAAGTATTTGAAATTGAAATTGTTCAATTATGATATATTTACATCAAAAGAAATTTAATATGAGCATATAAATGAAATGGACAAGCACAACAACATAAAATGAAATACTTGCAAGTACGTTTATATGCTCACAATTCAACTTGTATGTATTTGAGAGAGAGCTTGAGTTATAACCACTTACATACAAGGTGAACCAAAGATGTAGGTGAGTGTGTGAACTAAAGTTGACTTGGTAAATTTTATTAATGTCTGTCCTAAGGTGTTACTTCCCCTCAATTTATTTAACTTGGTAAGGACTCCAGATGGTTGCAAAAAGGACAAGTGAGGAATCTCAGGCTTCATTAACAATACCCACCTAGTTCTTCAAGACGACTTGCATTCCTTCATTTATACAAGGGACTTAGCCACGCAAGAGAACTGTGAGATCATGAGTTTTACCTTTCCTTCAAACTAAAATCTTGGAAAATTGAATGATAGTTGAGGAAGTTCTCTTATGCAACTAGCTCACAAAATAGAAGAAAAGATAGATCAACTGCTTAAACATTAGCCTCTTCGGGGGGGGGGGGGAACCTCCTTTATATTACATAAATGAACAATTCTTGGAGGATACAAATGACAATACCTCCTTTCTAGATATAGGAGTCTAAGGGGTCATGATATAATTAGAGCCTACATAACAATAATAATATAAGGGCAAAACAATAACAATAGTGGGATTCTATGGGGCACAATAATAACAATATGGGGACTAAATGGGCACAACAATAACAATAAGGGGGCTACACTAACAATAAAAATAAGGGGCTACACTAGTAGTATAGGGACCTAACGTTACCCTCTCCTTCAAAATTTTTTTGTCCGCAATGCTTGAGTAGTTGTGGATGCTTTTGTATAAAATTATCATCCTCCCATGTGGAATCTTCAATGGGTAAGTTCTTCCACTTGATGATATACTATGAAATTGATCGATTTCACAACTATCAAGTTCTTTTTTATGTGATTGCTTCAGGTTCTAATATGTTTTTTCCTTCCTCATCAAGTTCTGGCAATATTGTTTGAACTGGGAGCTTATCACCTATAAACTTCTTTAAGCATGAAACATGGAAAACTGCATGCACTAGGGAAGATGCAAGAAGCTCCAATTTGTATGTCATAGTACCAATATTTTGCAACACCTTGTAAGGACCATAGTGTTTTGGTGATAATTTATTATCCTTTTGAGCTTGCTTGAGGGACATTTGTTTGTATGGTTGTAGCCGTAAAAATACCTAATCACCTACATCAAAACTTTTTTTGCTGTGATGTTGATCTTCCTGTGGTTTCATTTGATTTTGTACTAAATTGAGGTTATCCTTTAAGAGTTGAAGAAATTGTTATTGATGCTCTAAGTGATCTTCCATTGCTTGAACCTTAGAATTTTGTCTTAAATATGATGTGATGGATGGTGGCTGATATCCACAAAGTTCCATAAATGGGGTCATTTTTGTTGTAGAATGGAAGGAAGTGTTATACCACCATTCAACCAGAGGTAACCACTTGACCCATTGTGTTTGTTTATCAAATACAAAGCAATGAATATATCCTTCCAAACATTTTTTCACTATCTTAGTTTTCCCATCAGATTCAGGATGATAAGATGAGCTATGAGGTAATTGAGTACCCAGATAAGAAAATAATTCCATCCAAATTCTAATGAAAATAGGATCTTTGTCGCTTATAATAATATTTGGGTTTCCATGTAGCTTTTGAATTGTTTCCATAAATGCAGTAGCAAATGTACTAGCTTTAAATGGATGAGATAATTCATAGAAATGTGCATACTTGGTAAGTCTATCAACTACCACCATGATGACACTCTTTCCTTCAGACTTGGGTAAACTTGTGATAAAATCCATTGAAACCTCCTCCCAACATTGACTTGCAATGGCTAAAGGTTGTAATAGACTCGGAGTCTTAACTGTCTCAACTTTATTTTCTTGGTAAACTAAACATTTTGCCACAAACTTTTGAATATTAGATTTAAGGCCCTCCAAAAAACATTCTGGCCCTGTGGTAAGTTTATAAAAATCTTGAGTGCCCTCCTAAGGGAGAGGTGTGCAATTATAAAATAATATTTTGTTTGAGTTGGGAATTATTAAAAATATATAAGCGACCTTTGTACCATAATGAATCATTTTTTCAGCTAAATGTATCGGATGTACTAGGATCTTGTTGCAACTTTTGAATGAGCGTCCACACTTCATCATTTTTCCATTCATCTCTTGCTTTGATTATCCAATCTGGTTGGTAATAAAAATGGCACAAAGAAATCATTCCACATCCTCATTCTTTCTTGAGAGTGCATCTGCAACAACATTTTTCTTCCCTTTTTTGTAGATGATTTCAAAGTCATAACCCAACAACTTTGTGACCCATTTTTGTTGCTCTTATGAAGATAATATTTGTTCCAAAAAGTATTTAAGACTATCATGATCTGTTTTTACCTTGAAGTGTCTTCCCATTAGGTAAGGTCAACATTTCTTTAGTGCATGTAGTATTGCCAACATTTCCTTCTCATAAATAGGTTTGTGTAAATAATTTCCTTTGATTTGGACGAATTTCAAAAGCAATGGGTCTTCCTTCTTGCATTTCTATTATCCAACCAGATTGGATAATCAAAGCAAGAGATGAATGGAAAAATGATGAAGTGTGGACGCTCATCCAAAAGTTACAACAAGATCCCAGTACATCTGATACATTTAGCTGGAAAAATGATTCATTATGGTACAAAGGTCGCTTATATCTTTGTAATAATTCCCAACTCAAAGAAAAGATTATTTTATAATTGCACACCTCTCCCTTAGGAGGGCACTCAATATTTTTATAAATATACCACAGGGTCAGAATTTTTTTGGGAGGGCCTTAAATCTGATATTCAAAAGTTTGTGGCAAAATGTTTAGTTTACCAAGAAAATAAAGTTGGGACAGTTAAGACCCCAAGTCTATTACAACCTTTAGTCATTGCAAGTCAATGTTGGGAGGATGTTTTAATGGATTTTATCACAAGTTTACGCAAGTCTGAAGGAAAGAGTTTCATCATGGTGGTAGTTGATAGAATTACCAAGTATGCACATTTCTATGCATTATCTCATCCATTTAAAGCTAGTACATTTGCTACTGCATTTATGGAAACAATTCAAAAGCTACATGGAAACCCAAATATTATTGTAAGCGACAGAGATCCTATTTTCACTGGAATTTGGATGGAATTATTTTCTTGTTTGGGTACTCAATTAGCTTATAGCTCATCTTAACATCCTCAATCTGATAGGAAAACTAAGATAGTGAAAAAATGTTTGGAAGGATATATTCATTGCTTTGTATCTGATAAACAAACACAATGGGTCAAGTGGTTACCTCTAGTTGAATGGTGGTATAACACACACTTCCATTCTACAACAAAGATGACCCCATTTATGGAACTTTGTGGATATCATCCATCATCCATCACATCATATTTAAGACAAAATTCTAAAGCAATGGAAGATCACTTAGAGCATCAACAACAATTTATCCAACTATTAAAGGATAACCTCAATTTAGTGCAAAATCAAATGAAACAACAGGAAGATACACATTATAGCAAAAAAAGTTTTGGTGTAGGCGATTGGGTATTTTTACAGCTAAAGGTTGTAATAGACTTAGGGTCTTAACTATCTCAACTTTATTTTCTTGGTAAACTAAACATTTTGCCACAAACTTTTGAATATTAGATTTAAGGCCCTCCCAAAAATTTTTTGACCCTGTGGTAAGTTTATAAAAATATTGAATGCCTCCTAAGGGAGAGGTGTGCAATTATAAAATAATATTTTATTTTAGTTGGGAATTATTACAAAGATATAAGTGACCTTTGTACCATAATGAATCATTTTTCCAGCTAAATGTATCAGATTTATTGGGATCTTGTTGCAACTTTTGAATGAGCATCCACACTTCGTCATTTTTCTATTCATCTCTTGCTTTGATTATCAAATCTGGTTGGATAATAGAAATGGCACAAAGAAAGCATTCCACATCCTCATTCTTTCTTGAGAGTGCATCTGCAACAACATTTTGCCTCCCTTTTTTGTAGATGATTTCAAAGTCATAACCCAACAACTTTGTGACCCATTTTTGTTGCTCTTATGAAGATAATATTTGTTCCAAAAAGTATTTAAGACTATCATGATCTGTTTTTACCTTGAAGTGTCTTCCCATTAGGTAAGGTCAGCATTTCTTTAGTGCATGTAGTATTGTCAACATTTCCTTCTCATAAATAGGTTTGTGTAAATACTTTCTTTTGATTGGATGAATTTCAAAAGCAATGGGTCTTCCTTCTTGCATTAAAACAATGCCAATTCCATTTCCTGAGGCATCACAATCCATAATAAAGGTTTTTGTGAAGTATGGAATAGCTAAGACCGATACTTGACACATTTCCGCTTTAAGATATTCAAAGTATTTAGTTACTTCCATAGTCCAAGAAAATGCACCTTTCTATAGTAATGCTGTTAGAGGTGCTTCTATTCTCCCATAATTCTTAACAAAATTGTGATAATACCCTGTCAACCTGAGAAATCCTCGAAGATGCTTTATGGTTGTGAGGATTTTCCATTCCTTAATGGCTTTAATTTTTTTAGGATCTACCTTAACACCCTCATGAGATACAATATGACCTAGATATTCCACTTTTTGTACTCCAAAGAAACATCTGGAGGTTTTTACATATAATTGTTTCTCCTCCAATAGTTTGAGAACCTTGTCAACATGTTAAACATGATCCTTCCAAGACTTGATGTAGATTAGTATATCATAAAAAAATATTAACACAAATTTTCCATGAAGGGTTTGAAAATGGAATTCATTCAACCTTGAAATGTAGAAGGTGCATTGGTAAGGCCAAAAGGCATGACCAAAATTTCATAATGACCCTCATGAGTTCTGAATGTTGGTTTTGGAATGTATTTAGTCATCATTCTAATTTCATGATATTTTGAATGAAGATCCAACTTGGTGAAGTAATTGCTCCATGTAATTTATCCAACAATTCATCAATGACAAGAATGGGAAATTTATATTTAATAGTGAGATTGTTGAGCTCCCTATAATATGGACATGTTGATGGTGCTGGAATGTCTTCATGGTGTATCATAGCTTCAACTCTGCATGGCAAAGTGCACTGAGTCTTTGATGGTTCTTGGTTTTCTTGATGAAGCTTTAACATGTTGTCCCTTGCTTTCATGTTGGAAGGCTTGACAGGCTTATTTGTTCACGAAGGTGCATGTTCATCGTGTTTGTCTGCTTCACATGCTTTGTTCGTTCATCCATTGGTGAAGTTGTCTTTCTGCATGTGCTCCCTTCGTTCATCCCATTCATCGTATTTCCATGTTTGTTGGTGTACTTGTACCTGCAGTCACTCATGATGAGACGACATCAAATCCAAAACCTCCTATTCTACCATGACACATGATCATTTCGGATGCAAGTGACTAGGAGAGGCAAGAAGGTTGCGGAGTGGGATAATGGTTCCAGGCACTGCTGATGAAAACTATGCAAGAGTCACTTAGTGATGGAGATGGGCAATCTAAGTCAACAGTGACTGTCTGTGAGGTCTGGTTCAGCTGGGAGGAAAACTTGCGCAAATTTTGGGAGGGATAGTTCGGGCTGCTGGGAGTCAAGGAAAACATGCTCTGCGCATTTTTCAGAATGAACAGGCAATGAGGTTGGATAGCCAGTTTTGTGCAATTTTCCAGAGGAATAGGTCAGGCTGCATGAAGGGTCAACAGGTAGGGATTGTGCAATTTTTTGGGGGAACTTTCTAGGAGATTGGTAGCCAAACTTGTGCAATTCTTAGAGGGAACTGCGAGTTGGCTACTGAAGTCACTTGCAGCAGAAATTGCGAATTCTTAGAGGGAATTGGAAGTCTATTGTTAGGGGCTGCTGGAAAGGAAAACTACACTGAGGCCCAGAGGCCGGCCTGTTGATCATCTCTGCGCAATTTCAGGGCATAGTTGAGTGATGGGTAGCGGAAGGCCTGCTCATGAACAATGCGTAATTTCTGAGATGAACAGTTGGTTGACTGTCGAGATGACTAACTGGGAAAATTACACAATTTTCTAAGGGAGATAGGGATGGGCACATGGGGTCTATCGGTCTTATCTGCACAATATCTTCAATCAGGTGAGTAAGTGAGCTTAGTGGCCTTTGTGCAATTTTTTAGGGGAGTTAGTCTCGGGGTGACAGTCAAGTCTACTTGTCCTGGTGGCTAGCATGAGAGTTGATTGAATTACTTGCGGGAAATGCAACTTAAAAATACTAACTTGGTGTTTCTTCGTTGTTCTGGTTGTCGATTGAGTCAATGGAAGGTGATGGTTAGGTTGTCAGAGGCGAGTCTGGTCGTCAGGACTTCAGCAAGAATGGCTAAGTGTGTGAACAATTGAAAGATGCATAGGTGATCATATGAACACACACTTGCATGACTTGATGATGAAACGACCAAACCATCCAGAGACACATGTTCAACATGACTGACCGACGATGTAAGTGACAAGTGTGACACTCATGATTGATCATTTATTGATCGAGGCAATTCTTGCGCAATAGTGAATGTGACTCTGTGTGTGAGTGAGACAAATGATTTCATAGCAAACACAACAAGCATATATGAAGCGAAGACTTTGAGCATAACTAGAACATGGTCGTAAGCATGAATTAGACATCAACATGTAAAGATTTGAATGCAATTAACAAGAAAGGTGGATATAAAGACTCACATGAACTCACGGAGTGAACCTGAGTGTGTTCAGTCATCAAGTGAAACTCTTCAAGGGAGGCTCTAAAATTGGTGCAAGCCAAAATTTTGGAGGGTGGTTGTAGTCGCTACAATAGGACACATGCGTCATGATCCATCCTTATTATGTGCCAATACTGTTGGAGCAGAGAAATAAATTTGAATAGGTTGAATTATACCAACCTCTAGAATTTTTGCAACCATATGCTCAATTTCACTCTTTTGGGCATAGGGATATCTATAAGCCTAATGTTTGGAGGAACACTTCCTGGAATCAAATGAATAGAATGATCATGATCACGAATAGGTGGGAGGCCTTTGAGAGTCTCAAATACCTTGGAATGATTTTCCAAAACTTTTGGAGATCTCGAGAAATAAATGATTTCGATGTTTGAATCTCTAGTGAGCATAATTGTGCAATTATGCCGCCGTTTTTATTTATTTAGAATATTTTTCATGAAATTAGAACTAATTATCTTTCTTGGCTTACCCACCATACCCCTTAATTCAAATTCATTTCCTTCCCAAAAAAATTCAAGAAGAGTTCTTATAAATTAAAAGCTATTGGACCCAAAGATTGTAACCATTGGACTCCTAGTACAACATCAACACCACCCATTGGAATGGAAAGAATTGGACTATTCAATACATATTCCCCCATGGTTAGCTTGATATTATGGCATTTTCTAGAGAAATTTATAGTTCCTACATTTGCAACCATCACTTGACATTCCGGTGCTGGATATAGGAAGAAATTCAATTCGTTAGCTATCTTACAATGAATAAAATTATTGGTACTACCCGAATCAATCAACACTATTACCTTTTTCTTCTTGATACGTCCTTTTGTCTTGATAATTTGAGGAGTGGTAATTCCTGCCAATGCATTACAAGATATGGTTGGATTAATTTCTTCTTTCTCTAGAGTTGTTTCTTGGTGGATATCCTCTTATTTTGATGTTTCTTGTTCCTTTTCTTCCTCCTCCTCACAATCTATGTAAAATAATTTCTTCTCAGCACGCTTATGACCTTTAGTGTATTTTCTATCAAAACTATAACAAAACCCTTTTTCTCCTTTTCCTTCCAATTGTTGTGGTGTCAACCTTGTAGGTTGAGGAAGGCTAGGAGTAGCAACACTTCCATATTTATAGTTGCGAGTGGTAGACTTCCTTGTTTCCATAATTTTACTTTCAACTTTTCATTCCCCCCTGAAAGCCTTCTCTAATGAACCAGGTTCCCAAAGGCTAACCTCATGTTGGATGTTATTCTTTAAAGTCCCTATGAATAAATTAATCCTATGTTCCTCTGGAATATCATTTACCCTTATATTCAATTTTTGGAAGTCCTCAATGTCCTTTGCCATTGAATCCTTTTGTTTGATATTTATTAATTCACTAAAGTGGGTGTTTCTCTTTGTATCTTCATAATGTGTTATCATTTCCTCCGTAAAAATTAACTAAGTGACAAGTACTTTATGAGAACAATGTAACATCCTCCTCCCACATGTACCAAAGCAACCAGCCAGTCGGGGTAAATGTTGTGTTGTGTTATATTCTTTCCAAAACTAGCCTACGTAGTTAACCGAGGGGTTAGAGGGGGGGCGAAGCTCCCCTTTGTTGCGCTGATTGCATAGCGGGGGGGTCACAGGGGGTTTGAGGGGGGCAGGTAGCCCCCCTCTATGGTGTTTGGGGTAGCACCCCGGGGAAATTTTTTTGGACCCTATATTAGGTTGGGCGACCTACCTATGGTTTTGTGTATGGTTTTCGCACATGGTTTTGGATGCAATGGTTTTCAGTCCATGGTTTTGGACACGATGGTTTTTTGTCCATGGTATTGGATTCTTTGGCATGTATAAATATGTATTGTAACATTGAAAGGAACATAATGAAAAATCAATCTAGTAGTCCCGGTTTTGGGATCTAGGGGAAAATCTCTGTGTATATGTGTTTTATGTGTTATGCTCTTGCATTGTTTATTTTATGTGTTTTAGAATTCGTATGCAGGTAATTTCTATACGTAGTTAAAACCTACATTTGGCATCAAAGTTGTTTTGGCTTCAAGGGGACACCTTTGCTGCTAAGGGGTTTCGCTTGGGCCTGTGGTAGACCCTATTTAGTGGGAGATCTATGAGATCGATTCTAGTGGTGAAAGAAGATGATGAGCAGTGGAAAATGGTTAGAGTTTTGATTTGTGGAAACTCAAGATGGAGGATCTGTTGGTGGATAAATATTAGTGGATCACAGTAGATCTGGCTACTAAACCAACAGGAATGTCCAATGAAAAATGGAAGAAGTTGGATCGGAAAGCAAAGAGAACAATACAATTGTGTGTCTCAAATTCAGTATTGCTGAATGTATCAGGGGAAGCTACGGTGAAGGATTTGTGGGAAAAGTTAGGGACTTTGTACCAATCTAAGTCTCTGGTGAATAAACTGTTCCTACAAAAAAAGTTGTATAACCTGAGGATGGAAGATAGAGACTTGGTGACAGCGCATCTGAACGCATTTAATACTGTGGTAAGCCAGTTATTATCTATTGATATTAAAATTTTAGATGAAGATAGGTGCATCAGTTTGATGTGTTCCCTACCAAATTTGTGGGATAGTCTGGTTATTGCAATAGGTAGCAATGCAACTGCCTTGCATTTTGATGAAATAGTCTCATCTTTGCTGACAAAGGAGATGATATGGAAAAATTTGGAGAGTCAGAATGGTGATGCCTTGTTTCTACGAGGAAGGTCCCAGAATAGAAACAAAAATAATTCATCAAGTGGGAGATCTAAATCTAGAGGGAGATCTAAATCTCAAGGAAAACCTGTAAATGTAGTTTGTTGGAAATGCGGAAAGGAAGGGCACTGTAAAAGGGATTATAAATCTAAAGCTCCTAACAAAGGAAAGGGATCTGATGATGCTCCTTCCGCAGAGGTGAAATCTACCTCAGATGAAGGTGGGGATGTGTACTTGTCTTCTTCAAGTACACATGTGGATCATGAGGCATGGTTGATTGACTCAGGTGCATCCTTTCACTTCACTCCCCATAGAGAGTGGTTTTGCGAGTATGAGAAATACGATGGTGGTGATGTATTCTTAGGGGATGATAGGAAGGCTAGAATCGTTGGTCATGGAAAATTAAATTTGAAGTTTCAAGGTGGAAGGGTTAGAACACTTCCAGGTGTTCTGTATATTCCTACATTAGCTAGAAATCTGATTTCTATAAGCAAGCTGGATGATGCAGGTGTAAAAATAGTGTTCAAGAAGGATACCTGCAAGATGGTTCAGGGAGCAATGGTATTGATGCGGGGAATTCTAATTACAACTCTGTACAAGCTATAAGGTAGCACTGTTGTTGATGGGTGCAATAGTTCTATGGTTTTTGAAAGTGGAACAGAAAATCTAGTGGTCTCTGGAGAGAAGACCATGCTATGGCATCAAAGGATTGGACATATTGAATATAAAGGCCTTTGAATACTTCATGGTAAAGGTATGGTAGAAGGTATGAGTAATAGCTCTCTGGATTTTGATTTCTATGAAAATTGTGTAGATGGGAAGCAGAATCGGGTGAGTTTCCCCTCTAGTGGAAAGAGGGTGAAACATATATTAGAACTCGTGCATAGTGATGTGTTTGGACCTGTGAAGGTTCCATCACTGGGTAAGTCTGTGTACTATGTATCATTTATAGATGAATTCTAAAGGAATACATGGATATATTTCCTTAAGAAGAAATCTAAAGTCTTTGACAGGTTTAAAGAATTTAAGGCTTTGGTGGAAAACCAGACAGAGAAGAAGATAAATGTGTTAAGGATAGATAATGGTGGAGAGTTTTGCAATAAGGAATTTGAATAATTTTGTAAGAAGTGTGGTATAGCATTGCAGAAGACTACTCCATACACACATGAGCAAAATGGAGTTGTAGAAATAATGAACAAGACATCAATGGAAAGGGAAAGAAGCATGCTCAGTGGTGCCGAGTTAGGACAAGAATTATGGGCAGAGGTGGTGGAGACAACATGTTACCTAGTCAATAGACCACCTTCATCAACGTTGGAGGATAATACTCCACAAGAGGTATGGATTGGTAAGAAACCCTCCTTCACATATGAGGGTATTTGGATGTGATGCATATGTACATGTTCCAAAGGAGAAAAGAACCAAGTTGGATAGTAAATCTAAAAAGTGCATCTTTATTGGGTATAAGGATGGTTTAAAGGGTTATAAGCTTTGGAACCCAGTAAAAGGGAAGGTTGTGTATAGCTGAGATGTGGTGTTCAGAGAGATGAAAGATACTACTAAACATGAAGTCCAACCAAAGGAACCTGAGAAGATC
This sequence comes from Pinus taeda, assembly GCA_000404065.3. Classification (NCBI taxonomy): domain Eukaryota; kingdom Viridiplantae; phylum Streptophyta; class Pinopsida; order Pinales; family Pinaceae; genus Pinus; species Pinus taeda. The sequence goes on along the minus strand of APFE030738050.1, from coordinate 84,832 downwards.
AGTTCAAGAAAGAAGGCAGCCAGAAAGGTATCGTCCATCTGCTTTCTGTTCAAATTTTGCTTTATCTATTACTGATGATGGTCCTAGAACTATGAAGGAAGTAGTAGATTCAGAGGATGGAAACCTTTGGAAAGAGGCCATCATTGATGAAATGGCATCTTTGCACAAAAAAGAGGCTTGGGATCTGGTGGAGTTGTTGGCTGGAAGGAAACCCATTGGAAGAAAATGGGGGTTCAAGAAGAAGACAAATGTAGAAGGAAAGGTGGAGAAATAAAAAGCTCGGTTGGTAGCAAAAGGTTATTCCCACGTGCCAAGAATTGATTTTGGTGATGTTTTTTCTCCTGTTGCCAAGGTAGCTTCTATTAGATTACTTTTATCTATTGTTGCTGCTTTTGATTTTGAGGTAGAATAGGTGGATGTGAAGACAACATTTCTTCACGGGGATCTGGAAGAAGAGATCTACATGAAGCAACCTGAAGGATTTGTGGTGAAGTGTAAGAAAGAACTGGTATGCAAGTTAAAAAAGTATCTGTATGGGTTAAAAAAAATCACCAAGGATGTGGTATCAAAAATTTGATACATTCATATGGGGACTTGGCTCCACCAGAAGCAAAGCAGATCACTGTGTGTATTTTAAATTAATTGGTGACTGTGTTATTTATCTAGTCTTGTATGTGGATGATATATTGCTGATTGGAAATGACAAAGAAATTATCCAGGATTTGAAGACCCAATTGTCCTTCAAATTCGACATGAAAGATCTTGGTGCTACAAAATATATTTTGGGCATAGAAATTAAAAGAGATCGAGCAAAGAATTATGTCGAGACAATACTGTAGAGGTTTAATATGCAGGATAGTAAACTAGTGAAACCAAAGGAATTATGTCGAGACAATACTGTAGAGGTTTAATATTCAGGATAGTAAACTAGTGAAGGCTCCTATTCCTGTTGGTGTAAAGTTATCTGCTGAACAATGTCCCAAGACACAAGAAGAGGAAGAGTACATGTCTCGTGTTCCATATGCTAGTGTTGTCAGTAGCCTAATGTATGCAATGGTTTGTACTAGACCAGGCATTGCACATGCAGTGGGAGTATTGAGCAGGTTTATGTCAAAACTAGGGAAGGAGCACTGCACAACAGTGAAGCGGGTTTTTAGGTATTTGCGTGGCACTAGTGATTATGGTTTGTGCTACCAAGGAAGACCAAGATTGGACAAAGTGTTGGATAATTGTGGCTTTGTTGGTGTAGACTGTGTTAGAGATCTAGATCAGAGAATATCTACAAGTGGGTATGTGTTTAACCTATTTGGAGGTGCAGTCAGTTGGATGAGTAAGAAACAATCTGTAGTGGCACTATCAACTACAAAGGCAGAATACATGGCAGCCACTCATGCAAGCAAGGAAGTAGTTTGGTTGCAGAGATTGTGTTCAAGTATGGGGCTAGTACAGGGAGCTATAAGCATAGATTATGATAGCCATAGCACAATTTTTTGGCAAAGAACCCTGCTTACCATTCAAAGACAAATCACATTGATGTTCAGTATCACTTTTTGAGGGATATGATAGAAGGAGAAAAGGTGTTCCTAGTAACGGTGGACACTTCGAAGAATACTGCAGATGCATTGACAAAATATGTGAGCTCTGATAAGTTCTCTTGGTGTAGAGAAACAATAGGAATTTCAAGGCTAGATAAATGACTAATCTCTCTTGTGGAAAGAAAACAACAAGTGGGAGAATGTTGGGTTGTGTTGTGTTGTGTTCTTTCCACGACAAGCCTATGTAGTTAACTGAGGGGTTAGAGGGGGGGCAGAGCCTCCCCTTTGTTGTGCCAATTATGTAGTGTGGGGGTCACAGGGGGTTTGAGGGGCGAGGGTAGGCCCCCTCTACGAGGTCTGAGGTAGCGCCCCAGGGAAATTTTTTTTGGACCCTATATTAGGTTCGGCAAACCTACCTATGGTTTTGTGCATGGTTTTCACACATGGTTTTGGACGTGATGGTTTTCAGTCCATGGTTTTGGACAAGATGGTTTTTGGTCCATGGTATTGGATACTTCAGCATGTAGAAATATGTATTGTAACATTGAAAGGAACATAATGAAAAATCAATTTGGTAGTCTCGGTTTTGGGATCTAGGGGAAAATCTCTGTGTATATGTGTTTTATGTGTTATGCTCTTGCATTGTTTTATTTCTATGTTTTAGAATTCATATGTAGCTAATCTGTGTACGGGGTAAAAACTTATAGTAAACATGTGACGAGAGACTACTATGATATGATTCAACCTCCTAGGTGACCTTAAGGAAATGGAATCGATGGAAACACAACACACAAACCTCCCTCAGGTGCTTGAAGACCCCTAGAAACTAATCCACCACTCCAGGTGCCTAACCCCTAAGTTAACCTAACATTTAGATGAATTAAACCCAAATTTGGTCCCATGACAAGGCATGCATGCGACTGTAACCCTATAGTCGCTCTCACAAGTTTTCCTACCAGTGACCAAAGACCCAATTTGTAAGTGTTATGTGAGCAACTTTGGGATTTGAGCCACTTTTTCAACCCCAGAGACTAGAACACTACCAAGAATTGAACCATCTCTTCAAATTAGTAAAATAACATGGAAATGACAGTATTAAAGTAAATACTTATTCAACACCTTGAATGGACCCCTACTAGCCATTGCAAAGATTTTGTCAAACACTTAGTAAATATGGAACCTATAGGTGTAAATAATAGATTTGAGCATAGGGGTCTCATACTTATATGAGATTCATTATGAAGCATTTTCTCCTTATCACATTAACTACCATTTAATCCATTAGGTCATAGATACATTGATCATTCAATAACAAGTAAGAACATGATGAGAGCCACTCATGGTTGTTGTCATAAAACATGTAAATGACCAACATAATAGGGATAAAAATACCAATGAAATCACAACCATATAAACCACATATAATCCATCATAATGCTCATAGAGATACAACAATAAATAACCTTTCATTAATGATAAAAAATACAAACCCGGGATATGACTTCCACATAACACCCAACCGTATAATGGTTGCGTCAAATCTCTCTTCAGTCATTCACCCCCATGCCATAGCCCAAGCATGAATGTGGGATCTCATAGAACACTGATCAATCAAAACTCATCCAGGGCTTCCAGAGGCCATCCACCTCAACCCATCAAACAATGATTCTAACTCACGATTGGACACCACAAAACCATCATCAGTTTGGTCTCCATCCAAGCCTTCTAGGGCTTCCAGAGCATTTGCTCCAACCAAGGCTTCCAGGACTAGTAACTCAACCCACAACTATCACAGGCTTCCAGAGCATTTTTCCAACCAGAGCTTCCAGGACTAGTAACTCAACCCATCAAGGGCTTCCAGAGTGTTTGTCCAACCAAGGCTTCAAGTACTAGTAACTACACCCAAGCTATTACAGGGCTTCCAAAGCGTTTGTCCAACTAGGGCTTCTAGGAACTAATAATTCAAGCCAAGCTAAGGAAACATGAGAAGCAACCAAAATAGAAACAATGAAAGTAAGCCCACAATCACCATGGCTATCCAGGAAATGGCAAGGCTAGGAAACCCATTGTCAATCCAAGCAATCCTCCATGGTAATGATAGATCACAACCAAGAAACCACATGCATGTGCTATGCATGGAAAAACTAGTGAAGGAAACATACATGCAACTCAATACCTGCAAGCAAAACTATTGTAGATGTCAATCTCGATGCCCTCTTGCACTTTCCTACTCTTCCTTTGCCTTCTTTCTCCCAAAATCCAAGTATGCCACACCCTCCAAGAAAACTCTAAGTATCTAAGAGTATGAGGGAGAGAGAATAGAAGTGAGCTCCACCAAAAATTGTCAAAATCTTACCAACTGATCCTCAAAAGCCTTTTATGAATGAGGCTTCCATTTTCTCCATTTTCCTTCATTTTCCTCCTCACATGAAACCTGTGACCTTTCACCTTCCTTTTCTCCCAATTTCCTTTATTTTCATACATAAAATTCCAATTAATGTGTCATGTCTTTCCAAAGCCATTGCCTTTGCTAGTTTCCTTAGCCATAACCAATCACAAGTGATCCCAATCATTAGGATTCTGCCCAACATTAAGCTTGGAATAAGTGTCCCATCATTTGTGATTATTATATATTTTACATGATTTTTTAACCAAGGTTGTTACAGAACCCTCCCCCTTGGGGGAACACCGTCCTCGTTGTTCAATGACACATATAACCAACAAGACTATTGAAAGGAAAACATACTTCCAATGGAGCTTTATAACATAGTCTGTTGTAGTATTTACAATGAACATTGCTGAAACATGACAAGCATACCTTTTATTAGAGTTTTATAACACAATTCATTACGGTATTTACAATAACCACATATACACATACACATTTGCTTCAACCAACAACTAACCATACTATCTATGGAGCTTTATAAATCTAGCTCATACCACCTTCCTGGGAATTCTAGAATCCACTGCAAAGTCAAATCTACATCCAATGTCCAGCTTTACAATCCAACACCACTTTCCTCTCAGTTAATAGTTACTATCTCGTTGTTCCAAGGCACACTCCCAATGTGTATCTTATTCCATCTAGAAATGCTAATGACTAAAACAAATCCACCCATGACATTCCCTTCTATGCTATATAGTCCCTTAGAAAATCTGGTCATCCCCTTCCATGTAGTCACTCACCTTCCAAGTTCCTCTAGCACCACCATCTCGAGTAGTCCATCCCCTGGCAAGGCTTCCTCACATCGGAAGATACAAAAATAAGGAATATGCCTACCTCAAACTATCGTACCGGTCATAACATGCTCATTGAAATTAATGGATACTATTGGGTACCAATGTCCCACAATGGCCCTACTCTTGAAGTTCTTTACCAGCATACTACTTCATGTTCCAATTCCTTTTTCTGATGCTACTAGTTCTTTCAGTCGATTTCGTCCACTCAACCAGGCATGTTCATGCATTGATGTACCAAGCACATAATTTCCATTAGATTCAAAATAAATTGAAATAACTTCAAATCATACCTCATTGGTGGCTCGTCAATAAGGTACATTTTCAATTTTGTTTGCATCTTATCACAATAAGTCAAACTAACATCTTTGTTTAAATCATCATGTATAAAGATATCACATCAGGTTAGCTCAAAAAACATCCATCATAGATCAAAATCATAAATCACGCATAGCCATCATAAACCTGAATCATAGATCACATGTAATCATCATAACCTAGAATCATAAATCACATGCATAATAAAACCAAAATACAATACCAATACTTGTCCTTCACCGATCCTTACTTCTACCTTTGTTCTTTCTGTACACACACTGGATTGATTGCGACACTCGATAACACTCAGTGCCTTCTCCTCAACGATGTGCACCTACACATAGTGTGCATCACACCCATACCACCACAGATGACATACAACACCATGCAATACATGCATCCACACCCGTGTACAAGGAAACACAATACATACTCCTACATACAGTATATGACACAACACAACATGTATACGTACACAATTTACATCAAAATACATACTCCTATATATAGTGTATGACACAACACAACACGTATACGTACACAATGTACATCACAATACATACATTTGCACACAATGCATGACACCACAAAATGCATAAACATACATCTGATATACAATACAACTCATACATCTATATTCGATGTGAAACACCACACAATACATGTATCTATGCCTAGCATACAACACATCAAAATACACGTATTACACAAAGTACAACACAATGAGTATGCATGTCACGATACCACAACTACACAATACACATAAATAGTACTGCATGTACACAACACAACATGTACAACATACACAATACCACATGTACACTAGTACCATATGTATAACATGTACACAATACCACTTGTATACCGCACCACCTACACAAGGTGTGCATAACATCACATGTACACAACACAACCTACACAATGTATACACAATGCCACATGTACATCGTACCACCTGTGCGTGTACACAATACCACATGTACAGAGTACCACATTCATGACACCACATTTACACAGTGCGACATGCATGACATGTACACAACACCACTTGCACATAGTGCCACTTGTAGCACATGTACACAACACCACATGCTTACAACACCACTTGTACAATCATGCACACAACACCATATGTACATAGCACCATATGTACAACATGCACACAATGCCATATGTACATAGCATTACATATACAACATGTACATAGTACCATACACAACACTGCATATCCATCATGTACATAGCATTGTCTATGCTAGCATTGCATATGCAACATTCACACAACACTATCTATACCACCTTGTACATAACATTACATAAACAACATGTACACACACTACATATGCGCAATACTGCATGCGCATAATCGTCACAGATGCAACATGTACAACAAATACATATTCACAACAATAGTACAACACATCCCCAAAACCACAATGCCTCTACCAAGAAGCCTTGCTTCCAGTATCTTATCCATGCTTGTCCCAACATGTCGCAAACCACACTGCTTTCATTTTGTTGATGCATCCCTCAGCGTTACTTGTTATAACATAAACATAGGCATAATATAAGCATATAATATAAATTCATATCCACATGATATTGAACTCACATATTTGTCATGAATACTCTTCCCAATTGATTCCTCATAAGACCAGGAACCTCTTCATGTCATTTTCCTGTGTAAGCAATAATTCCTCCACATGAATGATTACTGACAACCCTATCAGACAGTGACACATACACACACACATATAATCATTAGCATAAGACAATCATCATTCTGTCATACAATGACATACATACATACATGTATACATATATAAACATCAACATAATCATGATCATAACATAATTACTAGATATCAAGGTCAAGGTTAATAGAACTTCCTTTATTCATGCACAACATTGAGAACCAGTGTTCCCAACTTAGTCAAGCCATCTGACATATCAGGTCTATTTACTTTACCTTTTATGGTTACCTTTTTTATATTCATACTGCTACTGCCTATTTACCATAATGGACCCAACCACTCCAACCAACTATCATATTCTTACCTTCCATTGCACTTACTCATGCATAAAGCTTCATCTAAGTTCTTAAATTACCTGTTGGGTGCCACATAGCTCTTCTCGAGCTCCATCGACTTTCCTCTCCCCCAACCAATTCCTAAGACACTAAAAACATAAAAGGTGAGACAAGAAACAACCAAGAAGGGAACCATGAAACCAATAACAACACCACAACCCAAGTGGCATGGCCATGCACAAGATGCAAAAAAAGCACAATCAAGCACAACAAAGAACCAAAATACCAAAATCACAAGACTAGCAACAAACACCATGAATCAATCTCCATGGTTCCCAAGGAAAGCTCAACGTGAGCCTTCTTCAAAATTTCATGGAAATTTCTTTTCCTAGCAATCCTAAGCATCATACCATCATAAAAACATAATTGTCAGTGCATAAATAAATATAACCATACACCATATACCTTATATTATTGTGCCAAGCACGTTGCCTTGTAGCTGAACATGTCCATGCTATCTCTCAAGGGACTCCAATCCCCTTGACAAATCCTTTAATACACCTGTAACTAGAGACTAGCTAATATACCTATCAAATACATGTCCATGAATATAGAACATATCCACATAATTTTAGGCAAGATTAAGGTTAAGAAGACTTCTTGTATGCAAAACCCTCATTCGTTTGGAATTAGGGTTTCCAAACATAGCCAATTAATTCTTTCCCAATTCATTTCTTTTACCCTTTTACATTGTTGCAATCAAGGCTGACTATGTACTATCACATCACCCAACTATTAGTTATATAAACACATCATGTGTTACCTTGTCACACTATAACTTAACATGTTACCCTGCAATTTCTCACACATTGTTGGGTGTCGAAGTTACAGTTCAGTATATTCCTTCAACACTTAATTTGTCAACCTGGGGTTACGTAAGCTTAGAGGTGAAGCATAGGAAATGCCAAAGACTTTTGGTTTAGCTTTTGTAAATCCTACTTCTAACCTTCCAATTAAATTTTGCAGAATCAACAAGAAATGAAATTACAGAGAGAACCTTCAACAAAACAACACCAAGCCACTCTGGGTATTGGATGCAATTCAAGAAAAATACTTTGCAAAGAAACCTTGATAGAAAAATTAAAGCATGCCTTGCAATCAATCTGAAAAGAATATTGGAAAATGAAATATGTTGCTATAATAAAAACTCCAATTCTTTAGGAAAAACATAAGGAATAATCTTCTAATATACTTATAAATCTATGTCCTTTACTAAAGATATATCATTCATGTATTAGAGCAACTACATGACTGTATAGAAATGAGTCTCGTTCCTACACTGGGATACTCTGTTCTGGTACAAGATTGTTATGTTCATGTATTGGAATGTTCTATTCCTATACTTGAATGTTCTATTCCTGTACCAGCATGGTCTATTCCTATACTAAGAACTCATTGTTCTTGTACCAGAACTTCATTGTTCCTGCACTAGAATGCATTATCCCTGCACTAGGACAATTATGTTCAAATTACCCCTCACTCAAATATAATGTGTTATAGCTGGAAATAGGTGAAAACAAATAGGAAGAAATCAAGCTTGGACTTTAATGAAAAGACTCCCAATCCAAAATGCTCAATGAAATGACTGTAAAAGAATGGAAAGGAAATCTTGCAATAGCAGAAAAGGAAACACACTTGTGTTGTAAATAAGAGTATGCATCCAAAAGCCAGGGCCTAATCCCTTTTAGATCTCAGTCATAAAAATAGATAAACTCTGTTTTGAAAGATAAATTCCATAAAAATCGTTAATCTCAAAAAGAGACACCATAAACGATCCTTGTAATCAATAATGTTCAAGTTATGTTCATATATGAAATTGTTATAGTTTAATATTTACTTGCATAGTTGCTATTATACCGCCAAAGTTTATATTTATGTAAAAGCACATGTACGCTCAAAAGAAAATGATTTAAAATTCAAACTCATAACCTTAACCAATCTCTCAAAAATAACTTGGAAAACATTTCTTAGGAAAAAAAGAATAAAGTAGTGCGATAATTTCAAGAACGTAAAGAAATACTTAAAACTGGAAATGGAAATTAAATCAACCACACAGAGAATCCTCAGATCTAAGATCACACAAAAAACATTCACAAATGGTTTCATAAAATCTGCAAGCTCAAGCATGGAAATAAAATCACTATGTTCACACTGATACAACCAGATCTAAAAAACCTACGAAAAATAGATAGAATGAGTTGGGTTGGCTGGGCCCTAGCCAACTAGCTCGTTTCCCTTTGCAAAAATTCTGAAATCAATTGCACAAAGGGAACATTATAGATAATGACAGGAAACAAAATATGAAACTGGCATTAGCTTCGTATTTATTCAAAATGTTCCGCAAATATACATTTTAAAACTGTGGATCCAGCCTAGAGAGACAAGGTGATACAAGATTACAAAATTACAACAAAATTGCATAGAGATTGATCTGAAAATGGGGCTCTTAGGCTTCTTGTCTAGCTTACAAGAACCTCTCCCACTACCAAAGCTTGAATATTCCCAAGTCTTTAATGATTAACTAATTCAGAATTAAGAAATGCTTGAAAATATAGGTGTATGTTTGTAGTTGTTTTCAACTGATTACTTGCTTTAATTTCTATTATTATGTTGTAAATTAGTATGTTGATATTGATGTATAAATACATATGACAGTTAAAAAAAATAACATAGATAATGCAGTAATATAACACACATAGAAACAATGATTTAATTTGGATTTCACCCACACTTCTTGGGCTACATCTCCGTGAGCTCTAGTCAACTCAACTAGGCTCTCTGGGATTATGGTGTAAGTCTTTTACAAGTCTTTGACTCAACTCATGCTATTCTACACAAAAATTGGGTTCAGACACCATTTAATCCCCTATGGCTCTTGAAGCTCTGGCTCTTGGCTCTGGCTCTTTGGCTCTTGGTTCTGGCTCTTGGCTCCGACTTTGGCTCTTTGGCTCTGGTTCTGGCTCTTGGTTCTGACTCTGGCTCTTTGGCTCTGGTTCTGGCTCTTGGCTCTGACTCTAGCTCTTTGGCTCTTTGGCTCTCTGCTCTGGCTTCTTTCTGCCTTCTGCAACCTTCACACTCTCTGGCTTTTCACTTGAACTTCAAGTGACCCCAAAGGCTCCCTCAGCTGCTCTTTTGCTTCTGCACAACTGTCTTAGCATTGCCTGCTTGTGCTCGACTCCAGCAAAAAACAACAACTCAGCCATCATTCAACAAATCAGCAGCCATCAACAACTCGACCACCAACAATAACTCAGCAACCCTTTATCTTTGACATTCATGGCTTTTAAGCCAAATCAACGTTGTCTGTTGGTTTTCCCTTTCGGGCTCTATGTCTTTTGGCTTCTTTGGGTTTGCTCGAATCCCTGTTCTGAGCATTCAATAATAATTGCATAACACCCTTTGGGTAGGCGACCACCTGTTCCATAACGGATGAGGGCATCGACGCTTGAAATCCCTTAAAAACAGTTGTTCTGTGTTTTACACAGAGAACACTTTAATACAGGAAAAGTTTGCAAAGCACTGTCCATCTGGACTTGAAATATTCATAACTACTCCCTAAACTCCCATCAGGTCCACTTGGGAATTGCTATCACATATCATGGTTGGCCTACTCCTTTGTATTTCGCAATACAATAAAACTACAAAAATACATATAAAATATGGAAAAATCCCACTTATCGGACTTGAAATTATATGCATTTGTATTTCGAAACCCTTTCGGATCCATAATATTGCATCGAGCTTAACTCCTTTGTATTTCATTTAATCAACAAAAAACGAAATTACAAAGAAAAATTATTGTTGATGAATTTCAAAAATGTATTAAATTTGGCTTATCGCCCCATCGGGTCCGGCCATCGCATCACATATATATCATATATCTCTGCTCCTCTATGTTCGCTGATTACAATCCGCCAATATCGATGATCATAATATCGCATCGGCCCAACCCATCGCGCTATACCTCCGACCGTCCCCCAACTGCCTTTGCCGATTGTGATTGTTGATCCACCTGTGACCGCCGATGCTACATGTTGATCAGATCTGGACTGTTGATCGGCCAAATCTGACATCCCCTGTGCAACCACTGTTCAAGCCTTGTTTTCATGGTTTTCTTCATGTTTTTAGCCTCTGATTGTGTTGTTTTCCTTCTCCATAACTTCTCCTTTTTTGGTGGTCTTGCCCTTTTGGGATAGCGGGAAGACTTAGAGGGTTTTTAGACCCATTATTCAAGGGATTTTGCCTCTTTTTCCTTTGAAAAAGGGAGCTTCATTTTATGATAGCTTTCCCATATGAAGTCTGTTTGTGCCCATTTAAGTTCTGTTGGATTCAGAATGGAGGGATCCCTGCAATGAGACTATTTCTGAGAGCATCCTGTGACTTTCATTTTCCTATGATTTACAAAGGATGTGTGCCATTTGGCACCTTTCACCTCTTGCATGAAATCTTTTAGACTTAGAGGTTTATCCAGGATCCATTTTTGGATCATGTCTTCTCGCTAAGAGAACTTTTAGTCTCCAAAAGACTGATATACTGATTTGAGCAGTAAATGAGAGTGGCTCACCCTCTTCTTTCAGCCTCCCTACACTTCCCTTTGCATAATTCCTCTAAACCAAAGTTTCTGACCACTTCCCTTCTCTGGATGGGCTGGTCTTCTTGAGAAGAACTCTCTTCCTCCTTGCCTTCCTACAGAACTTCTCCTGAAATGGCCATAGAAGGTAGTTTGAGATTCTTTGCCTTGATCATTGATCCAAGGTGGCTCAACAAATGTGAAGTACATATGCTCCAAAAAACATTCATTTGTACCTGTTTGACAAGCTACCAACAACAACTGTTAACAACAACAAGCATATAGAAAACAACTGAATGGACAAAACTCCTGCTTCAACAAAAGAAATATATTTCACATCTTGTGAACACTTCCCTGTCTTACATCTGCAAACAAATGATGGACTAGATACAAGCCCACAAAACATGCCTTCAAAGAGATGACCCTTCAAGTCAAGCATGTAGAAAAAGACCATTAGGACTCCTTTTCCAAAAGACGAAACTTTCATCATTATCTCCATTTGGAGACCAAGTTAACTTCTTTCAAGCCAACATGGCATGTCAAACCAATCAACCTTGCAAGTTAATTACACATACATGTTCAAAAACAAGGAAATCATCAACATCTTTCACTTAAGCACAATGTACTTTCAAAGTTGTAATGAAATATAATGTAGATGCAAAAATAGACATGTAATCTTAATTGGATAAGAACTCTAACTATTCCTTACCAATCCCTTTCAAAGGTACTACCCTTACTTGCGCTTTGGCATCAACATGTGAATCATTTTGAGACACATCATTCATGGAATCTTCAATTCCATTTCTGCCATCTTCTCTTTCCACTTTCTTCAGATTTGGTGGAAGCATTGTTGGATTCAGTGTCCAACACTTTGCAGCAATATGTCCTTGCTTATGGAAATAACTGCACTGCATGTGCATCCTCTTGATAGCATGATTTTCCTTGTCCAATGGACCTTTAGATGCTTGCTTCTTTTCCTTCTTTTACTTCCTATATGCAGTCATTCTCTTCCAACATCTAGAAACATCATGGTTATCCAAACCAAAAAAGGAACATGCAACTCTTTCCCCATACTTATATGGAAATTTATCATGCTTTGCAAAATCAAAAGGAATATAATTAGAACCAAATTTATACCTGCCTCTTTCACTTTTATTGCCTTCATGAGGAGATGAAGCAAATGAAGAAGTGGCTCCCCTTGGAACACCATCAAACTCTTCAAGGTTGTTAGAGTCTCCCCAACTCTCTAGTTGAAGTGCATGCTTCTAAACACCTACATCCTGGAATTGATGTTTCAAGCTATTGCATTCCTCTTGAATACAACCTTCACACTTTTGAGGTAGAGGACATGAAATGAAACTCCTTCTTGGGACTGTTTCAATGGCTTTCATAGCAGCTTTGGAATTCTCTCCATAAGACTGTGCATGGTCAAGACCCAAATATTTAGGCCTTTCCAAAAACATTATTGGTTCAACAATACCTTGTGCATGCTTTCCCAAGCCCTTTCCTTCATAGCCCATCTTGGAAATTAGCTTGGAACCTATGCCTTTAGTATGTTTTTCAAAAGAACCAATACAAGCATTTTTAGAAGAATTTGAAGACAATCCGGAATGGTTTACCTCTTCTTCAAGATGATACTTGACTAAGGCTTCTTTGGAAACAAAGAGTTGTGACTCCAACTCATGCATCCTTTTCAGGTTCATATTTGCAATATGAAGTTGCCTCTCCATTTCCTGCAGTCTGTCAGTAAGCAATTGGTTCTCTTCCTTCATGGCATTCAACTGCTCTCTAAGTATGCTACTCTTCCTTCCATCCTCATACATTTCTCTCACCTTGATTGTCATGTTGAATAAGTCTTGCTTCATGTCTCCATAAAAGAGTCTTGTGATGGAGAAGGAATTTTAGGATACACTTGTAGAAGTTGTCATTATGCCAGTGAACAAAAAAACTTCAACAAGATAAATAAAGAGCTTATTTAAGCAACCACTTGCAACAAACCTCTTGTGCTTTGGATTGCCTTGAGGTCCTTTGGTATAGAAGAATGCCTTCAGCCCTTCTCCTTCTTGTCCTTCCTAGATTGAGCTATCAATATTTTCCCCTTTACCTCTGCAAACTCAAAAAATAGTCAATATGAAAAACAAGCATACAATCAGCCTTTTGTTGTTCAACCACCTTTTAGACAAGCAGTCTTTGCTTTGTCAAGCAAGCATTCTGATATAACCTTCCTAAAGGTGTGGTTAACCAATCTTAAGCTCTGATACCACCTGATCTAAAAATGGGGCTCTTAGACTTCTTGTCTAGCTTACAAGAACCTCTCCCACTTCCAAAGCTTGAATATGAACCTCTCCCACTTCCAAAGCTTTAATATTCCCAAGTATTTAATGATTAACCAATGCAGAATTAAGAAATGCCTTAAAATATAGGTGTATGCTTGTATTTCTTTTCAACTGATTACCTGCTTCAATTTCTATTGTTATGGTGTAAAGTAGTGTGTGATATTGATGTATAAATACATATAACAGTAAAAAAAATAGCAGAGATAATGCAGCAATAAAACACACACAAAAATTTGGAGTTCACCCACACTTCGTGGCTACATCTTCGTGAGCTCTAGTCAACTCAACTAGGCTCTCTGGGATTATGGTGTATGTTATGAAACCAGCTCATAAAAAGATAGAAATTGATAGATCAACGCCTGAGAATTCAGCCTCTTCGAGGGGGCAACCTCCTTTACATTACACAAATGAATGATTCTTTGATGATTCAAATGACAAAACCTCCTTTCTATAATATAGGAGTCTAAGGATCACAATATAACCCAGCCGAACCTAAACAATGATAATATAAAGGCACAAAAATAACAATAGAGGGATTCTATGGGGCACAATAATAACAATATGGGGACAATAGGGGCACAACAATATTAATAAGTGATACAACTACAATAGTAATGGGGTAATCACTGGTATTATAGGGACCTAACATGCCCCTCTCCTTCAACAAAGTGTTGTCCTCAACGCTTGAGAAGTTTTGGATGCTTCTGTATAAAATTCTCATCCTCCCATGTGGAATCTTCAGCAGATAAGTTCTTCCACTTGATGAAATACTCTGAAATTGATCGAATTCGTAACTGTTGAGTTCTTGTTCTGTGACTGCTTCCAGTTCCAATATAATTTTTCCTTCCTTGTCAAGTTCTAGAAATATTATTTGAACTGGGAGCTTGTCACCTATAACCTTATTTAAACATGAAACTTGGAAAACTGGGTGCACTCGAGAAGCTGCAGGAAGCTCCAATTTATATGCCATAGTACCAATCTTTGGCAACACCTTGTACATACCATAATACTTTAGTGATAATTTATTATCATTCTTAGCTTGCTTGAGGGACATTTGTTTATATGGTTGTAGCTGTTGGAATACCCAATCACCTACATCAAAACTTCTTTCGCTGTGATGTTAAGCTGCCTGTTGTTTCATTCTATTATGCGCCAACACAAGGTTATCCTTTAAGTGTTGGAGGACTTGTTGTTGATGCTCGATGTGATGTTCCACTATTTGAACCTTAGAATTTTCTCTTAAATATGATGTGATGGATGGTGGTTGATATCCATAAAGTGCCATAAATGGGGTCATTTTTGTTGTTGTGTGGAAGGAAGTGTTATACCACCATTCAGCTAGAGGCAACCATTTGACCCATTGTGTCTATTTATCAGATACAAAGCAACGAAGATATCCTCCCAAAAATTTGTTCACTATCTCAGTTTGCCCGTCAGATTAAGCATGATAAGATGAGCTATGAGCTAACTGAGTACCGAGACAAGAAAATAATTCTGTCTAAAAATTTCCAGTGAAAATGGGATCCCTATCACTTACAATAATCTTTGGGTTTCCATGTAGCTTTTGAATTGTTTCCACAAATGTAGTAGAAACTGTACTAGCTTTAAATGGATGTGATAATGCACAAAAGTGTGCATACTTGGTAATTTTGTCAACTACCACCATGATGACACTCTTTCCCTTAGACTTGGGTAAACTTGTGATAAAATCCATTGAAACCCTCCTCCCAACGTTGGCTTTGAATGGATAAAGGTTGTAATAGACCCGGGCTCTTAATTGTTTCAACTTTATTTTGTTGGCAAACCAAACATTCTGCCACAAACTCCTGAATATCCAATTTAAGGCCATCCCAAAAAAATTCCTTCTTAAACATGTGGTAAGTTTTTAAAATTCCTAAGTGCCCTCCTAAGGGAGAAGTGTGCAATTCCATAAGAATCTTTTGTTTGAGTTGGGAATTCTTATAGAGGTATAAGCGATCTTTATACCATAACGAATCCTTTTGCCAGCTAAATGTATAAGATGTACTAGAATCTTGTTGTAACTTTTGAATAAGTGCCCACACTTCTTCATCATTCTTCCATTCCTCCCTTGCTTCGTTTATCCAATCTGGTTGGATAATAGAAATGGTGCACAACAATGCTT